>JAUEKZ010182358.1:0-12152 GCA_031471865.1 Melibe leonina | reverse complement strand
GAGTCTAGAAGTTCAATAGGAACTGACCGAGTTGTTATGTTTCATCGTCAAGTCCCTGTTGGTCTGTCTGTCTGTCTTGTGTGTGTTGTTACGTTTGGTCTTACTACGCCTGATGTAACAAAGTTATGTGCAAATAAATACACTACGCTCTTAAAACAATGGATAGACAGACCTAGTTATTCTGGATAGTTTTTTTAAAATATTTTTGAATATTTTTTTTCTTCCCAAAGAGAAAGAGGTATCTACATGATTAAATAAGTACTCTGAAATAAACTAACCGACTTCTTAGGACCTAAATAACAGTATCAACAGGGAATCCCCGATATGTCAGTGAACTGAAAGATCGGTCTTACAACATCCGGTAAGCAATGCGGATGCACGTTTACATTGTGTACCTTTTTTGTATGTGTCGTTTTGGTAAGATACAGTTCTAGTTCTAAGGGGAACTGACCATCGTCTGTAGCAGAGGCAAAACACCGTCTGGTATAATTGGAGCCTGCTGGTCCGTTTAAATGAAATTTAGTTACGTATTAAATTAGACCAGCTGGTAGTAAGTAGACATACACACACACATACACACACACACACACACACACACACATACATACACACACACAATCACTCACAAGCACACGCACACGCTTAAAGTTGAAGTAAAACTATTCAGTTTTTGTGGTTTTGTTAAATGAAAAAAAAAAATGAAAATAAACTAGATGTATCTAGTTAACTGGGAACTGACCAACTTGGAAAAGGACAACATTCCGTTTCATCTATTATGACTGTGTAATTTTTGTTACCAAGATGTTCATAGTTAGTTCGTTCAGGTCATTTGAATTTCCTTATTTTGCCCTTCGTGACTACATATTTTCATTTTTCTTGCAATTTGCCAACATTTTTTTCTTGTCTCAACTTCTTAATAAGAGTACCATACGCATTTTTATAATGTGTGTGCTTGACGTTGACTGGTGTGCCTATTCTTATCTGTCATGACATTACGCTAAATAGAGGAGGTCGTTTAGATATTTCATTGCACGGGTTCTTGGTCGGTTTGTTTGGCTGTTGCCAGTTTAACGCTATTTCTAACACGATTTAGGTCATATCAAAGACGGAGCTCTCTAGACAAATCAACGTACTGCCACAAAGAGATAAAGAAGGGCTTGATAGAACTTAGTTTCCAGGATAGAGTAACGAACAAAAAGAATAAGTGTCTGTGCGTAGCAGTTGTAGTAAGCAGTTTGATTTTGTTTTTTAACCCACGCCGAATTCCATTTCACGTTTTTAATGATTCGTGGAATGAATCCCTCTAGACTTTCTTCCGCGGTGCTCAATAGTGCAGGGATGAAATATGCTTTTACCCCGCAAAAATCATGGCTGATTTTTTTCCCATTTTTAAAAGAAAGAAAAAGGACTGACAAGCACCGATGATAAATGGACTACAGGGAATATCCGAAAAAAGATTAAATGCTGGCGTCGCATTCCGGGGAAGACAGACAACCGTAAAATTTCAATTATCTCGCTTGGGTTGATTGTTTCATATTGAACGCCACTTTAACACAGCCTAGCTCATATCAAAGGCAAAACTGTATAGACAAGTTGACGTGCTGTCACCCTGAGATAACACGGAGAGATCACTCAAATATCTAACCGTGTCGAAGTACATCTACTGACACCGGGCCAACTAGTCTCAGCACTGATCTGATAACACCGAGCTCCAATAGCGTGACAGTAGTAGTGCCGTATAGCATTCTAAATTCAAATCTTTGGTGAAAGCTCTCCGAGCAAGAGGTTCGACCCCAAGAGAACTCAAGCCTTGTTTGGGCGCCGGGTTTGGACCAATCTTGGTCTGACCTCTCGTCTGCCGCTGTTCCAGCATGATTGTATCTAGGCTGGCAGCACCGTTAGAGTCCTAGGGGCACGCAACCTCCTGCACGGCGTCAACGTGTTGGTCCCTTTCAGAAATGACAGCTGCTTAACCCTTTCACCGCGAGGTCTGATTCACGTCCAACTGAACTATACAAAATCTTGAGAATGTACGTGTTCTTATACCAGATAAATCAGATTCCAGTGGACTCACATATACCTATGCCAAAAGCCTGAAATTTCAGTCTTTTGGCATATGTCAGTCCACTGAAATCTGATTTATCTGGTATAAGAACAGGCAAATCTTGAAAACATTTTGTGTCCGTAGCATTGAAAGGATTAAATGCCGATGTTCCTGTCCGGGGTATGATTCAGGCTGGGTTCGAACCACCTGCTACCAATCGTGTTTGAGGCGGATGCTTTACCCATTTAGTTACATATCCGGTTCAAGTATCTTGAAAGGTCTATTGTAAAACTAGATTTACGGAGTAGACATAGAATTGCCTCGCGTTCGCAAAGACGCTTGACGTAAACCGTACATTGCATTATTGTTCGTTCGAAATGTAGCGTGTAATCTTCCTCCATGTCTGTCTATCCTGTGCGAGTTCCCCTAAATTCTGTTAGATCTTTTTGTGACTGTAGTTGATGAGGGGTTGGTGTCTGTTGTTCTGACGAAATGTAGATACTGTTTCTATGTGTTGTTTGTAGAGTTTTTTGTCTTGATTCGATGCTGTTGGGAGAGATGTAGGTATTGGGCCCTTGCACTTTTTGCCGCCTTCTTTAAAGTATTCTTCCATTGCTGTTGTCCCGTCTTGAGATGTGGCCTAGTAGTTTCTATCTTTGTTTCTCGTTTGTCTTGATAAAGACCTTTGGTCGAAACGTCGCTTGTTTTGTCTTTGTCCTACTATACTGGCCTATTAATCACTCCCTTTGTTTCAACTTTGATAACCACTGGCCTAGCGATCCCCTCTCTTTTACACTTTGTTTCTTGATTGTATGGCTGATTGGATGTCTTGTGCAGCGTTAGTAATAGACTTTATCCGTGGAGGCAAAATACTTACACAAAGCCCGCACGGTACATACACACACAATTGTGTGGTGCTGTTATTGGGAGGGGGAAAAGGTGAACACTACTCACTAGATTGCGTGTAGGTTGTTATTATGACGTCAAACGCACACAGCCAATAAATGGTTCTATCTATATTTATGTTTATTGGGAGTTTAAGAGCGCCACGACACATGCGGGTCATAATGGTGACATTTTCGATACACAAAGGGTAAAAATAAAATAAAAGCATGATATGAAACAGTGTTGAATTATCTAATACAGTAACAGTGATATTTGAAGAACAAAACTCACTGAAAGATGACTGGAAATAAATGACTAGACTGAGTGAAAGAAACAAAACAAAACAAAAAACACAAGGAACATTTTAACCGTCTTAATTGGCAAACGAGAAAAATCAAACTTGCAAAAAAAAATATTGATAAATTGTCATTTACAAGTGATTGATTTTACCCCGATTTTTGATAGCAAAGTTGTTAACGTAAAATTAGTCTATCATCTATTTTGGATTTTAATTTACAACAATCAAAAAATTAAAAAATATCTTAATCAATGGAATTGAATCTTCGCTCTTTTTTTTGAGTGACGTCAAGATGAGATTCCAAGATTGGCTTTTCCATAAAACCAAAATTCAATGACTGGCACCGACTCCGTATCTTTACAGGTAGAGCATCCGCCCCTGCAACAGGTGGGGTGTGGGCTCGAGACGCGACCTGGTCATCGCTCAATGATTAAAATCGGCCTTTAAACCATTTCAATGCTAACAACACAAAAAATCGTCAAGATTTGCCTGTTCTTATACCAGATAAATCAGATTTCAGTGAACTGACATATGCCAAAAGCCTGATAATCAGTTCACTGAAATCTGATTTATCTGGTATAAGAACACGTTGATTTTTAAGATTGTGCATTTAATTCAGTTGTGCTTGAATCAGACCTCGCTGTGAAAGTGTTAACCGCTATTTCGCCAAGCGTCTAGCGTTATGGGAAAAGTGCTCAGACTGGTTTGCCTGGTATCGGCATACTGTAAATCATTCAATGTTAAGGTGATCTCTTATCAAATTACTAATAAATATCAAAATATTCAATTTGCCTATAATTCCAGAAAAGCCAAAATCCTGAATGTCAGGCTTTACGCATCTAGTTCGTTTCACTGAAATCTGATTTATCTGGTAAAAGAACTAGTACATTTTAAAGATTTTGCATATTCTGTTACTGTTTGGTTAGAATCAGACCCCATCGTGAAAGGGTTAACGGAGTTAGATATTCAAGTGAGACTTCGGTTTATCTTTGTGCGTTTACTTTGCACACAGAGCCCCGCCCTAAATATGACCAATATTGTGTGTAAAAAGACGGGGAAGAGAGCGGATAAGAGAGAGAGAGAGAGAGAGAGAGAGAGAGAGAGAGAGAGAGAGAGAGAGAGAGGAAGAGAATATTTAAAGCGGAGGTAAAAACAATATTTTAAAAAACAAATATTATCTACTCATGCAAAGTATTTGTGAATGTTCATACGATTTTAAATAGATTCTGAGCCTTCTTGTTTCGAGTTATTTTTTCGCACCTCAATTAGTGGGGGAGGGAGAAAGAGAGAGAGTGGCTGTGGATGTGTGTGTGTGAGAGAGAGAGAGAGAGAGAGAGAGAGAGAGAGAGAGAGGAGAGAAGTAGAAAAAGCGAAAGATGAGACAGAGAGTGAGAGAAAGATACAGGGGTGGAAAGATAGATAGATAGAAAGGGATGAGTGGGGAATGCAACACGGACGGAAGAAGAGACAGATGGTGAAAAGCCATGAAGTACCTATCCATGTATTTTTAATGACGTGTTAATGCCAGCATCGCCGCTTGTTCTTTGACAGTCGAGAACACAGCATACCAATCCAATTAACTTGTTTTACTAACGCCAGGTTTACAACAAACAATGCTACATTAAACAAATGACAATAGACATGGAAACTGCGATGGCTTGAACACGCAATGTTTAACTATCCTTTAAATCTTTTCTAGTATTGTATTGTAAAATTGATCAAAAATTTTCCTCTGCAAATAATACATCCCCCAAATGATAATTGTGATGTCAACACAAACCCGCCACCCACTGCCCCCTAACGAACAAACACAAAAAAAGATAATGAGTACGCTTTGTGTAATATGTAATTCATTGAAATATAATCTTAAATTATATACGATCACCTATCCTTTTCTCAGCGGGGTCTGATTCTAACAGAAATGAACCCTGCAAAATCGTTCAATTATACATCTTTTTATAGCAGATAAATCCGATTTCAGTAAACTGACATATGCCAAAAGCCTGAAGGCTATAGGCATATGTGCAGTAGTGTAGTAGTAAGACTATTAGCAGCAGCAGCAGCAGCAGTGGCGATAGCAGTAGTAATAGTAGTAGTAGTAGTAGTGGTGGTGGTGGTAATCGTAGTAGTAGTAGTAGTAGTGGTGGTTGTAATAGTAGTAGTAGTAGTAGTAGTAGTAGTAGCAGTGGTTGTAGTAGTGGTTGTAATAGTAGTAGTAGTAGTAGTGGTGGTTGTAATAGTAGTAGTAGTAGTAGTACTAGTAGTAGTAGTACTAGTGGTGGTGGTGGTGGTGGTAATCGTAGTATTAGTAGTAGTAGTAGTAGAAGTAGTGGTTGTAATAGTAGTAGTAGTAGTAGTAGAAGTAGTAGTAGTAGTGGTGGTGGTGGTGGTGGTAGTAGTAGTAGTAGTGGTGGTGGTTGTAATAGCAATAGTGGTAAAAGTAGTAGCAGCAGTGGTAATCGTAGTAGTAGTAGTAGAAGTAGTAGTAGTCGCAGTAGTAGTAGAAGTAGTAGTAGAAGTAGTAGTAGTAATAGAAGTAGTAGAAGTAGTAGTAAAAGTAGTAGTAGCAGTAGTAGCAGTACTAGACATAATGGTGGTGCTGGTTGTGGTAGTAGCAGAATAAACATGATATATTTGTTTTAACCCTTTCACAGCGAGGTCTAATTCTAACCCAACTGAAATATGCAAGATATTGAAAATGCATGTGTTCTTATACCAGACAAATCAGAATTCAGTATTTAGACTGACAATTCTTAAGGTTTTTGGCATATGTTTGTCCAGAGAAATCTTATTTATCTGGTCTAAGAACAGGCAAATCTTGAAAATTTTGGTGTCCTTAGCATTGAAAGGGTTAACAAGACCGCTCACCACGATGGCGGATTGTCCAGATTGCACTGTTTGTCTTTCTTTGACTTTAGTCTTCCCCCCGGGGAGAAATAAACAGCAGGGCGCTGATCAATTATTGATAATTTCTTACCATGCAGTAGGACGGCGGAGAAGGCAAAAATCCCTGGCCAAAGCCTTATCCTCAGGCATGGAGAAGGTTGGGTTTGTTTTGAGCTGGTCCGTGGCAGTGTCCGGTGCATTTATCAACATTTGGTCGCCTTGTGTAAATCGTAAAATGCCTGCACTTGGCCCCTTGCTCTGCTATCCTATCTCCTTTCTATCTGCAGTCAGTCATCATGGTTTGTTTGTACAAAGGCCCAGAAATAGGAGTGGGGACGGAGGGGGGGGGGAGTCCGAAGTTTTGATAATTTGAAAATCGAGATAAGATATTTAGTTTTATTGGCTGTTGCCAATTAAACGCCCTTTTCAAACAAAATAATATTACAGCTCATATCAAAAGCAGTTCTCTGTATGTGTGTTCAATCAGATTTCAATGAACTGAGATTATGCCAACGGCCTGATTTATTTCACGGTTTTGGCATATGTCCGTCCAATGAATTCTTTCTAATCTGATATAAGAAGAGCCAAATCTTGAAGATTTTTATACATCATCTAGTTAGTAGTCTGGGAAATAGCCTTAGCGGTGAAACGGTTAATACTAGATATATATATATATATATATATATATATATATCTCCTAGAGCCGATACCGCGACGCGAGACAAGAGACTAGTCGAAAAAAATTCTGAATTTGATATATATTTCTAATTTAGCCTCTCATTGAATATTTGAACCATTCAAAAAATATTTTTTTTAAATTGTATAAAAATTCACTCCGAGCCCAAATATAAATTTAGAATTTTTTCCTGGACTCAATTTGGCCTCTGATTATGACTGGGCATATCTAGCTGTTTTGTCAGAGGACGTTTAATTTTAAACCCATTAATTCACTGCACTTTGTCTCTCCTAATTCTGTTGTGTTTCCACGCCTCATCGCCGTTTTGACTGCAAATAGTTTTAATCAGTTTCTAGCTGGTACCTAGTGCTTTAATTCTTACCCATTATTTTTGACGTCATTATCACAACATGTTTACATTCTGCCAGTTCTGAGGATAAGGCTATGCCAATTAAGCCAGGGACCCGGTTTGGAAGAGTTGACCAACCATTTTCAACTTCCTGTCCATTCTTTCAGTTTAAGCAAATTTATTTTGATGAAGAGTTTTATTTACGACATTCATTGTAATTGAAAAAAAAAAGATATATGATACAGAAAGCTGTTCTGATTAGATAGATAATTCTCATTCTGAAAACTGAGTGTTGGGGATGAAGAGTAAAGTCAAGATTTCTGGGCCACGGCATGGTGTGGTAGGCTGCCATTACTTTCCACTGGGTCTACAGAGCCCTAACTCTACATTTAATGCTGGGTTGGCAGCAGGGCGTGAAATAAAATATTCTTGCTCTGACTGGGATTCCAACCCGCCCCAAACGACAGGAGGATTCAGAGCTGGTTGATAGTCAGACGCTCTGCCGACTGAACTACCGGGCGGACGACTAACTTGATAGCTGATGAAATAAAAATCGTGTGTAACTTTCTTGTCGTTTAGCTTTATGATACTGGTTTAGATTTAACATAAAGATGACTATATATCTATAAAAGAGTACTACTAAAGTTGAAAAGATAATGAAAATGAACCTTGTTTCCAATTACAAAGTAACGGAAGTCATCAAGGGAAGTCGGAATTCCAATTTACCTTCACCCTACAGGGGTCAGAGTTATCTTCTCTTTGTGTTTCATTTAAATTAGAGGTCGTTTACTTATGTTGTGTTCAACATACTTTGTTGTCGTTCCTTTTTTTGGTTTGTTTGCCTTGTTTCGTTTCGTTATGTCTTTTTTTTTTTTTTTTTTTTTTTATTTCGTGATCTTCTTTCTTAAACCTGTTATATTAGAACCGGGATTATTGTTATGAATAATTAAGATAAAGTGGAGACATATAATACAGCCCTGATATTTCGTGCTCATTGCGTTTCGGATTTTTATTGCTCTCGACCAGCAGCAAACGTAAAAACTCATAGGACAAAACAAGTGTCTGTTATGCGTTATGCGTATTCCAATTTATTTGTGGGAAAAGGACATTGCTGTATTATCGTTATGAAATAATTCCATTAATTCATGAATAGACTTGCTCACATTCATTAATAAACTATAGGGTAATAATATAATAATAATAATAATAACAATGATAATAATGATAATGATAATAATGTTAATGTTAATAATAATAACAATAATGATAATAATGATAATAAGAATAATAAGAATAAAACACATCCATATAAATAACTATCATACTTCTATACAAATTGTTTTTATTAGTTGTCTATTATATAGAAAAGATATCAGAGAAAATGCATTGTACATATCAGACTGCCCACACACAATCACCCAATGCGAAACTTTATTCCCCTTGCAGCTAAATGACTTTTTTAGCCCGAGGGAGCTTTGCAGAACACGTCTCGCGGGAATTCCCGCCATGTGATCAAGTTTGGGCAGGCAGGATCGAAGGGCTCGTCCATTCACACGATTACGATTATTCATTTGCACGATACTGGTCGTGTGTTCATACAGTATTATACTCGAGCAAATTGCCAGGATTGAATCTTACATCTCGTCCTGACTGAATGCCTGCCCTGTTGAGCCGAGCTGGGATCCATTTGACAGCGTGAGAGGTTGTTTGGAAACAGGGGATGATAGAAAGAGAGAGTAATTCGGTGTTTATTTTCAGCGTTTGATTTAATTTCAAGGACGAAATTAGTTGATGGGGTTTTTGCTTTGTTTTTGTTTTTGTTTTTGTTTTTTATTTTGTTTTCGGGGGTGATGTTTGTCAAAGGGTAATGCAAATTTAAAGCATTTTTTTATTACTTGTTTAGAATATTGCAATCATCGTGTTTGTGAGATGAGTGGTTTGTTCGGTCATCTAAACGGATGCAGTGTGCTGCTGCCTGGTGTCAAAGTCTAGATCTATAATTGAATAGAATAGAATTGAAATTAACGAGAGAGACATTGTGTGGGGTAGGGTATGACCTGTGAGAATAGTGATTGAATACACGCACGAGCATCGATGCCAAAAGTCGGTCTTTTACTTTTTATTTTGTCGTATAAGATTTAAAGTGATAACTCTGTATTTTATTTGTGTGTTGGGGGGGGGGAGCGGGGTTGGGCTTTTAAACGCATTTTGTTCTTTTTTTGGTCTTTCTATACTTGGTCAAAGTATTTTCCATGTAAGTTGTAAGCCAGTATACTGTGACTGGGTGAGAGATTTGATTCGTGTCAGCCCTCCATCTATTTTCTCTGTATGGCACCACGTTAAGTAGAGAGCTCCACATTTAATGTGACCTAAAATGTGTGTTTTTAAAGGCCGTTGAACAAGCAGCAACCAACCAAGCACAGAACTAACCAATAACTAAAACATTCCTTTGAATTAAGTGACACCTGAAAAAAAAAAAGTAATTTAAATCTACCTGATCTCAATAATAAATTCCTTAATCTTTCACATGGATTTAACTCCATGGTGCTCTAACGACCCGGAACCCCAGAGGGAAGGAGGGGAGGGGGAGGGGGGGGGGCATTTGCTATTCATGTATTCATTTGCTGATTGACAAGAGTAGCTCTCAAGGGAGGTAATTGCGTTCACATAGCCCCAGCCGAAAAAGGCTCAGTAGCACTGATGTATCCACACCACACGATGTGCGCCTTATCGTCTTGTTGTTGTTCTATTCATTCATTGAAATGTATGCTTTACTCTAGGGACAATATTCAAAAAGCACAGACAGAGAATGGATGTGATGAGTGGGGGAAAAAAAGAAGAAAAGAGGGATCCAAAAAAAACAAAAAAAATTATCTTCTTTCATGCCGGGAACGAGTTTTATGGGGTCATCCTGTTACTGCTGTTGGAATTGCACGTTTTAAGAGCAACAAGAGCTGATGATATCGTTGTAAACCAATGGGTATTTATTTCTCTATTTTAATTGAATAGGAAAGGAATAACAATATCGTTATGCGTTTGGTGATCTTTTATGATTCTAGAATATCATAATATAAAGCATTTTGCTTTAACGGAGCATAAACAAATTAATGAACTTGTTGACATGACATTTATAATTATTAATATATCATTTCATATCAAATAAATGTTGTTAAAAATATCATACAAAATGTTTGTTCCTACATTTTTAGGGTTAAAGTTCATGATAGCAAATGAAATACTTCCGCATCTAGAACATGATATAAATAGGCACGATCGTTATTACAATGAGGAATTGATTCCTCGTTGCAACCTGTTTAACCCTTGCAATGCTAAGATAACTTCTCAAACTACTAAACAGTTGCACCAAAATCTTCAAGATTTGCAATTTCTTCTACCAGAGTAATCCGATTTCCGTGCAGTGAAATTTGATTTATCTGGTATACGAACAGGTAAGTTTGAAAGATTGTGTATATTCTGTTTGGTAGGGCGGATCTCTCTAGGCAAGTAAATGTGCTGCCACTCAGAGATAAACGGAAATTCCAATCGCATATCTCATCCAGTCACAATATACTGTCAACGGGTCAACGGTTCTGAGCACTGTTCCCTTCACCTTTCGACGCTAAGATTATTTCTAACCAAAATAATGACTTGACATCAACATTTTCAAGTATAGTTATTTGTTCTTTACATCACATACATACAATTTTAGTGAACTTGCATTAAAAGCGTGAATTCTAAAGCTTCAAGTTCACCGCTCTCCTAATAATTTTCCACACGCTCTATGTAGACCTTCATGATAAAAGAAAAGTCACAAAAAAGTAGTAGGTGTCTGTTATTCTACTATGATAATAACTTCTATATTTTCAGCGAAGCTGTAACGGGGTTGCTAGTAATAATGAGAATAATAAGAATAATGAGAATAATGAATATAACAATAATAATTAATATCAATAGTAATGATAATAATGATAATAAAAATGATAAAAATTTAGAAAAAACCTGTATAAAGGTGTGTGTCCACTGGTAGGTTTGAGAGAAAATGGAAAATCGCAGAGAAAATGGAAAATCGCACCAATAGAAACACCCAAGCCTTTTCCATTCCTTTTTTCTATTCCTAAAACCTACCAGTGGACACACATATTTATGTAGGATCATGTTCGGTGTCTTCCATTCCGTATATTGTACAATGACCTCATCGACACGGACTGTGTCCAACTGGAGTTTGCCAATTATTGTTTCAACGCCTTCACAGAAGGAAAGGGGTCTGTCGTTGTGTTTAGAGGGTATGTGGCTGATATTAATCAGGTCATCAACTACAGGTTTGTGCGTGTGTGTATGTGTGTTTGCGTGTGTATGTGCGAGTGTGTGTGTGTCTGTGTGTGTGTATCATGTGTGTTCTTCACAAAAAGAAAGGGGTCTGTTGCTGATATTCAACAGGTAATTAATTACAGGTTTGTGTATGTGCGTGTGTGTGTGTGTGTGTCTGTGTGTGTTAGTGTGTGTTTGTGTGTGTGTTTGTGTGTATGTGTGTTTGCGTGTGAATTTGCAAGTGTATGTGTGTGTGTGTGTATGTGTGTGTTAGTGTGTGTGTGTGTCCTTCACAAAAAGAAAGGGGTCTGTTGCTGATATTCAACAGGTAATTAATTACAGGTTTGTGTATGTGTGTGTGTGTGTGTGTGTGTGAGTGTGTAGAAGGGATCGGGGAGGGGAGGGCTGTGGGAGACTATATTCTCTAATTCTCTGCCATGTTGTTGTCCTCACAATATCATATACGACTTGATGCCTCCTGCATATTCATCCACGCCTTGTGATCATTCCATCCTGTTGCCATTTGTATATCTCTCCATTGCGCACGGAGAAAGGGGACACTGCGCATGCTCCAAACAGATCGCCATCTTTGGGAATACATACATTTTTGAACTCATGTGGTGTGTATGAAGGGCTCTTTCTCTCTCTCTCTCTCTCTCTCCCTCTCTCTCTCTCTCTCTCTCTCTCTTTCTCTAAGTCTCTCTTT
>JAUEKZ010182336.1:0-13437 GCA_031471865.1 Melibe leonina | reverse complement strand
AGAGTGCGCGAGAGAGAGAGAGAGAGAGAGAGAGAGAGAGAGAGAGAGAGAGAGAGAAGCAAAATAGAACATTTCATTAAGAGAAAAACCAAACCAAATGATACATGTCCCGAAGTATTTCCAAGCCAGATTGAACCACTTCGGATCTTCTGTCTCAACATCCGGATAAAGGTTAATTCCAGGAGAGGGGGGGGGGTACTTTTTGTTACATCCAGGTACCAATTAATATCAAAGAAACAGTCTTTGGCTTTCGTATCAAAGGACACTAATCTTTTTGTATTGCCAAAAAGAGGGAGAAAATCTGGAAAGGCCAAAAAGGCAATCATGTGTTTGATTACTAATTCAACAAATATAGAGGGTGTTTTATTCTTTTAGAATTGGTATATCTTCTTTTCAAGGATTTCACTAGCATTTTTGTCTTACTAATTTGAAGCCTATAAACCTTTTGGTTTGATTTTTGTGACGTTAAAGTTAGGTAAAGACCAATGCAAGACAAATCCTCATACTGTTCATCAAACAAAAAATGGTCGTCATAAAAAATACTTATTAGTTCAATAAAAATAGAATAAATTTATAATAAAAAAATAATTTAAAAAATTTAAAAAAACCATCTTGTATTACTGCGGAACAAGATAAACTGATAAAAAAAGGATGCAAAATGGAAATCATAGAGAATACTTCATTCTTTTCTATCATGGGTTAGCTTTTGTTTTTAATTCATGGTTAAATCATCAATTTAAAACAAGATGTCAATATGAAAATAGTAATATCCTTTCTTGTTGGTATAAAAATTTTATCAAATTTGGTACTGGCACAAAGAACTGAGGATGGTCACTGATTTAAAATGAATAATTATTTTGAAATGAACAACAACAACAAAAGAAATAAAAAAGAGGATAACCAACATTTGTATTTAAAAATTCCACATGTTACACATATCAGAGACAAAAATAGGCTTTTATCATTAAAACAGCAATCTATTATACATAACACATCATGCCTTGCAATCCAGTTGCAAGGAGAGGTAATGGTAACAGGAACAAACTTGAGAT
Source organism: Melibe leonina (assembly GCA_031471865.1). Taxonomy (NCBI): domain Eukaryota; kingdom Metazoa; phylum Mollusca; class Gastropoda; order Nudibranchia; family Dendronotidae; genus Melibe; species Melibe leonina. Next base: position 12,385 of record JAUEKZ010182336.1, on the reverse strand, counting down.
ATGTGAGATAAGATATGTGTCAGGTGACCAGGATAAACAATCCAAGCAGGTCTGAAGAGTTTGAAAGTACATTATATGTGCAAGAGGGCGGATCCATACTGTGGTCACAGCCCTGTGGAAAGGAAGCAGGGACGCAGGACCCACAAAGGCAACCCTCTGACCATTTGCACACACAGGCATGAGATACAATGCAGGAAAACAAATCAAAACAAAAAAAGTCTGCTATCTTTCGCGACGGGGGGGGGGGAGAAAAAAAATAAATGTGAAGAATGCTTGTGGTTATTTGCAACATGACTTTTTACAGTTCCATGAGGCATAATTGAAAGAAGAAAAAAGGATCAATATAAACAGTTTTCCTCTAAACCATAAAAAAAAATTGTATCATTAAGGTGGAATTTTGCCTTCTATCAAGTATAGGATTTCTGTTATAAAAAAAAAAAGATAAAAGATACTTCACAGAAAAAGTTATAAAAATGGCTATGGTAAAATGAAAAAAAATGTAAAAATTAAGAAAGAGGAGAAAAAAAGGGGACAGAATAAGTAACATTTAAATGAAGTTGAGCGGGCAGGGGGTTGGACCAAGGAGTATCAGAAATGGATATTACATTCATATTTATGATGAGAAATTTTAGTACCACAGGTTAATGCAAATCACATAAGGATTTAGATTCAGAAAAAAAAAGTAAAAAGAAATTCAAACCCCATCACATTGTTGTGTGCTACAATCACATTATCATTTACTACAACACTCAAATGTAACATAACATAACACACTTGTCAACAATATAAATAAGTAAATATAAAAAATACAGGTTATCCACCTCCAAATTATACATTATTAATTTTTGTAGATGAAGCAACAGATTAAACAAATAACAAATGTCAATTTAGATTTTCAATTAAAACTGTAATAAAAATTTTCTTAGGATAAAAATACTATCATAGGCAATGAATAATATAGTCTGTGTTTTTGGAAAAGAGTTAAAGATCTGAGACATGATAAAAAAACCAAAAAAAAACTTGAGGGTGCCTAAGGTATGCACAAATGTTCCACTCAATTATCACTTCAATAAGATATCGCCTGTATCCTAAGCAAAGAATGCATTGTTTTCCTATATTCTACACTTGGCACTGAACTAAAAATAACACAAGTTTTATGTCCTCCAATCATGAAATCAATTTAAGTTCTCAAAAAATATCTCCAACAGGGCCTGTCCAGTTCTGCTCCAATCAAACTGTAAATCCAAAGAATGAAACAAACCTTTTCGGACCTGCCAAAAAGATTTTGAATAACATAGATGGCATGACAGTGTGAACACTGGACTAAACAGGGTCACAAAAACCATCACTTAATCAATCGATACAATGCTGACTAAGGCTTTCACTATAGATGCGGTGGAATCAACGCATATCATGTATTTTCATTGAAAGTAGTAGTTGCTTGTTAAAGTCTCAAAATCAGCACAATAACAATATATAAAATTAGCGCAACAACAACGAATCAGGGACAACATCCATTGGCAGAAAGGTGAGATTGCCATGAGCGAGGAGAAGCCAGGATTGCTCTAATGTCCTAAGGCAATAAGATGGCAGTGATAGTAGTTGGCTGGTGCCACACGGTCCAGTTACCGTCATCCAAACAGGATTCATCAAGAACAAGAAGGATTAGCTTTCTTCTTCCATAGGCTCTGACTGTCTTCTCTCTCCAGAGCTACAAAATAAAAAGAATTAATTCTGTTAACATCAAAAAAAAAAAAGAAGAGAGAAATAGAAACAGAGAGAGAGGAAAGGATATTGAGAGAGATAGAAAGAAGGATACCATCATCTAAAAAATTTGACTACCAATAGCAGTTTTAAAGAAAAACAAACACAAAATATCTCATCACTATGAAGATAAAATTCATTTGAATACATCAAGTTGTTCTATCTCCTATTACACACAGTTTCTGTATGACACAATGACGGCTGTACCTTGGTGGTGGCTGCGCAGGCATCATGCTGAGAGAGGCCAGGGCTGAGACAGTATCTGCCTCCTCCTTGTCCACCCGTTGTACTTCCATCAAAGAGTGGTGTGTGGTACCGGCATAGCGCTTCACACACGGCCAGTGTTCAGCTGTGGACAGACCAGACAAACAACAATTATCACCCATGTTGGACTGGCTACATATGAAATTAGGACATTTTATTTGATACATTGCCATGTGTTGGCAGTTATACACATAGGCCTACTATTGGTGGAAAGATTTTATTCACATATTGCCTAGTTGTCTTTAGGCATTCTACACACACACAATGCATTCTTTTTATAATCCATCCTACAATGTCAAGGCATTCTATGGACTGAATGCATGGAGTCCTAATACTCCCAACTTTGCCTGCATTGTATAAACACACATAGTTGTGTTATGGTGTCATCGTAAAGGAAAAAAGTCAAAAGCTCTCATTTATTGTTGCTGGCATGATATTATGATGTCAAACGCAACGGGTCTATAGAAGTACCAATAACATAACAACAGTGCTGTATTAAATTGCATGAATTTGAATTTGTATGAAGAAAAAGAAAAAAAGAATATAAATATCACTTTCTTGGCTCAGAATCTTATATGGCCTCTTTTATTGTTAGGGACATGTTGTCCAAGTTTTTGCAAATAGAAGGAACAAGATGCATTATGAATAAGCAACAATAACATAATTATACATATGTTCAAAGTTGTTGTCAGTTTTCCTGTGTGAGGTAGTCGACTTTATGAACTCCTTGTTTGCAGATGGCCAAACATTTTTAAGGGCTTTATATCACTTGAGTTTCCAGGCAAGATAGAACCTGAAAATATTAGCCACGACTTTCGAATGGACAGCATGGGGCAAAAATCGGTTCACATATGACTACAATAGGTACGTTTTCCATTGCCAGTATTGACAGATGATGCAATGTTTCAGAATATTGTTCTGCATTGATCATTGCTGTGCCAGGAATGAGAACCAACCCAAAAGCATGACTTTGACTGGCTGGGAAACATCTTCATTTGAAAGAACTAACTCTCCTGGGAGTGACAAATCAACCAAAATCATTAACCTCAGAACATCATTTCTCTTAAAAGTTATTACCAGTCCATGAAGAATATTTCTTAGTCTTTCCTTTAAGCATTGAAGCAGCAACAAGGTGCTTTGTGTGTGGTCATAAAACAACGATCCCAAGATAATAGGTGATATACTCACACTGTATTTGAATAGCCATTTCTAGGGCTTCTACGGCAGGTTTACAAGGAGGTCTTTTCAGCTCATCTTCTCTGATCGGGGGAAGCTAATAAAAGAAGAAAAACAAAAATCAAAAGATTTGCTTGCTTTTTCTCACCCCTTAAAACATCAAGTCAGGTACATGCAATATGTACAGAAGTTTTCAGTCTTTGATAGCTAGTTAACCTAACGTTAGGAAACACAATGTAAAACATGAAGCATGACAAAAGGTGTGTTAACACAAAAATACAAAAACAGCAGTTTGTGTATGATTGCGTGAGATAGAGAGAGAGAGTTTATTGTGAGCGGCTCGAGGTAAGTAAGATGATGGGTTAGTTAAAAGAATTAACAAGAAAAAGAATAAAACATCACCCCTAATAATCACTAAAGAACACACAAACAGATAATGACTACCACCCACATCATGCATTATTGGCCAGAGGGACCCAGAATATTCTATGGCCCCTTGTAGAAATGTACTCAGTCCTTCTAGAAAGTTAGTAACCCTGTAGTTATGCACCACAATGTAAAACATGGGGGATGACCTCAAGTCTGTTTAGAACAACAGGCAAGACCAACACCGAAAATAGCGATATATAACAGCTGTGTTTGAATGCTTGTCACATGAGCACTGGAGAGAGCTAGCTAGAAAAAGTAAGACCATTGGTGAAGCCAAATGAGAAGAGACAGAAGAGTAGACCCCCACCTGATATGCCTGCCAAACTACCACATGCAATGTCAACCTGACAGATGTATCCTATCAGTAAGTGGCAAACAATCTAGGTTGTTGTTACCCATGTAGCATGGATTTAAAAACTGAAATTAATAGACAATTGTCAATCTATTAGGCACTCACATCTTCTCCCAGGAGGGCACGCAGAGACAGCTCAGCAGCATCGCAGATGCTGGGAATGTCATAACCTCCCTCAAGGGCCAATACAACTTTGCCATTGGCTAAGGACATCAAATCTCGAGTCATATGACCAAAACCTGAAATCGCATATCAAAAATCAGAATTGTTATAAATGAGGTCAGCTGTTTTGCATCTGTGTAAAAGGGAGTTTTAATTGATAGCAGCACCCATGGGATGCGGGCTTGATTACTGCTTTGTCGTGATCTGTGTTCTCCCTGAAATAGTCAACAGTCAAGCTACATAAATCGTCAAGTAAATCTTATAATACTTAGAGACAGTCTAACAGTTGTTATTTGGGTCCTTATCAATTTATATTTTCCAACAACATACAGGTGTGAAAAGAATGACAAGCCAAAGTTATAAACTCTCCATTGTGGTTTTTATACAATGAAACTTTTTGTGATTTAATTACCATGAGGCAAAATAAGGATCATTTAGAGAAAACCACAGAATAAAAGTATTTATCTAAAATAAAAAATATAGTGTTATATAAAAAAAAGTAAGAACCAACTTCATGACACTGTGCTACAATTCTCATGCATTGAATTGGAATGCATACTCATTGCGAAAACATCCAAGTTTTGAATAGGCATTACCCCTTGAGAGCTTTATTCGTGCAATTCTCTTAACATTGTAAATTGACTAAGAATGAATAAATGATAACAAGCGTGAACAACTGAATATAAGAAATAATCATTCTGTAACAGACAAATATTGATAATTGCTCACATTCAGACGAGACTTCATATCCTCCAAGAGCTGTAGCATGACCTTTGGCAGCATCATAACCAGCTGACACGAGTACACACTCAGGATTAAACTCTCTAGCAATTGGCATCACCAGAGTTCTGACAAATGGAAAAAAAATAAGTGTGAAATAGATGAATTCACATTTCTTAAAATCATGTACCTATTCAAACAGCTCACACTGACCTTATTCCCACAAAACTGCATTTTCAGTTCATAAATGGAGTATACAAGAAGAAGGGATAAAAAAGAATTAATTTTTCTATGCCTTTAAAAAAAATGATTCTTATTTTAAAGGAATTTTAAAGACTTTTGCATTCTTAAAGGCTTCATATTCTCCAGTCTTTATCCTTGCCTTGCAGACAGCTGCATTTGGAGAAAAAATATCTGAAAGGTTTCAACGGTAGTTTCACAAAATCATTTCTACCCTGCTAAAAATGGAAAGTCAATTACATGGAACAGCAAAAAAAGACATGTCATGTGTACTTCTAATGAGATAGCTATTCTCTTCAAACTTTGAGAAACTTTCCCTGAACCCAGTTCGACACTCATGTTCTTTCAGGGAATAACTTACCTGAAGGCAGCCAGATATTCTGCGTCTCCCATGGGAGGATTCAAGCTCCCACCAAAAGCAATATTCACATTGAAGCCAACACCTGCTGCTTCCCCACACTCGTCTGGGGCACCAGTGCCAGGGAAGAAGTTGCCGTTGTCATGGCGATGGATGGAAATATACAGGATCTTTGGGTCATTGTAGAGCATCTTTTGCGTTCCATTTCCATGGTGGACATCCTTTGAATACACAAAGAAGTTGATGGTACAACTGGGAAGCAATACGTTTACCTGCCCGACCCACATCACATGTTCATGTTGGCTCTAAGACCTTACGATATCTTTCTCAATTAACAACCAACATTATCAGTGTGATTCTTGATTTTTAATATTGATTTTGTTCCTCAAATAATTAGTCAGGAAATTTGAAGTTTCTGTTGTGAAAAGTTTTGACACAAGTGTCAAGAATCTTAAGGTGCAAGAACAGGTGTATAAGAGTACAGCTACAGAATACAGATATATACAAATATGAAAAGTCAAAGCTGTGCCTAGTTAAAGCACATACTCAACAAATTCATTGATCTAATAATTACATGACATTCAAGCAAAAAAACTATGTTCTAGCCAACTTTATAAAAAATAAAAAACAGGTTCAAGAGAAAATAATCACTCACCCAGTCCATGACCAGAACACGTTTAAGTTTCATTTTTTCTGTGAGTTGTTTTGCAGCAATAGCCACTGAGTTGAAAAAACAAAAGCCCCTGTAGAAAAAAAATGTGTGATAAATATTGTGTAGAAAACGTTTGCCTGAACCATTCACTGTCTTGTGATTGAAAATAGAAAAAAAAAAATACAAGATGAAATCAAATAGGAAAAGACAATGTAAATAACTAACAATGAAAAAATTATCGCTCTCTCAAAAAAAAAGATGACAAAGAGGTGATTTACAGGGAAAAAAACCATCACCTCTCACAATCACAAAGCAGGACACACAAACAGATGAAGGCTAATCCCCACATCACGCTCTATTATGGTCCGGGGAGACCCAGGATATTCTACTGCACTGTAACTAACAGGAAGTAATTTTTCCAGAAAATTTTTTTTTAAAAAGAGAGAAATACACACGGTACACTCATTATCTCCGATATTGGATTATTCATTGAAATGAGGCTAAAAGTAATCTACTTCTTCCCCCCATTCCAAGCATGCAAACCAGATGGATTTATTTATTACAAATGCAAATTTAATTTTATGCAAAGTCCTCTTATGATGGTAGGTAAGTTAGAAACAAGTCTCAAAAGTACTGAATGACAGGGAGTGAGAAATATTCTGAAGCATGTCTAGGTTATTTATAATTTCATTACATCCCTGGAGAGGAAAATAACTTAACCTGAAAGAATACAAGATATTCTAAGTATGATATACGGATGACACCATCAAAACTTACATGGGTGTGTCTTGCTCAGCATGATGACCAGGAGGTCGCACTAAAGCAAAACCATTCTGGGGAGGAAAGGGGAGGGGGACACAAAATGAAAATAGGAACCTTATCCCACTCAACACATGAGAAAGCTAACATGAAAAAAACAAAAAACCCTCCCTTTAAAATTTTAAAAACTAAGATTTCTTTGCACATCTGAAAGAGTAAAATAAAGAGAGACCCAAACTCAAAACCAGAGTGCCGGATTTCAGGAGTACGGCCCTGATTTTTGGGCAGATAGCACAGCATAGTAGGTTGCTATTGCTGGCCATGCCGCCTTCACTTTCACAGAGTCTACACAGACCTGGCTCCCCTGGTAGACAGGATGGCCAAGAAAAAAAAATTCTTGCTCTAACTGGGATCAAATTTGTGGCAAACCAAACCACATCAGGTGTTAGCTATTGGGCTGACAAAAAGAAACTTGAATAAACAATCTCAAAATCAGACAGAATATATAAAAATAATATATAGAACTCCTGAGTATATTTGTTCAGAGACAATCAGTGAGAGTAAAAAATACAGGAAAAAAAAAACCCCCAAAAAATAATTCATTTTTACCTTAATATCTCTGGCAGCAACATGAGACGATAATTCAATTACACAACCGGCAGCCTGCACAAAATACACAAAAACGCATCATAGTTTAAGTTGATTCTTGTAATTTCATGATAAAAAAATAATTAGTTGCCAAATGGATAAAAAAAAAAGAAAGAAAGATTTTAATTGGTAGAGCAAAGCCATCTGAAAAACTGAAAGCAAGAAACGCTAAAAGGCCACAAAGTGCGTTGGCCAAACAATTTGAATGATTCCCATTTAGATAGACTCCAACCGTCACCTACCATTCTGGCAGCTGTGGATGTGTACATTTCATTCCAGACAGTGTCAGAGTCAACTCCTATTCCTCCACAATACAACAGGCAAAACTTTTTGGATGAACTCTCTGTTAAAAAACAAAAGATTGCCATTTTAAAACAATGATGTTGTTTGAATACTATCAAATAAATATCAAAAATTATGAGATAGAAATTCTCAAATGCAATCAATCCAAACCACTTGTGTTGGCCATTTTATATGTACTTAAAAGTCCACATACGCCATATGTGTAAATGTGCAGTTGGGACCCAATATGTGTCCTTTTACGCAAAATGCATTAACTAGACAAGAAGAGGCTGTAAACATGGACCTTACCTTACTGTACCAAAATACAACATAATAACTTCTAAAAAAAATTGTAAAACTTTTCTTGGCACATACCATACAGTTTTTGGCGACGGTAAGGATTTCCGCCAAATATCAAAGAGTATTGTTCTGTGTGACAACTCTGCAGTTCATCAACAGTAGCTTTGCGGGTGCGAATTTTCTGAAATGACAATAACAAGTTTACTAGTATTTTTTTTTTTTTTCCACCAACAACAATAATAGTTATCATCGAAAGGAAGAAACAAAATCCTTTCACCTCAAGAAGTCAATATGAAAACCATAAGTATGAGAGGAAGAAAAACTGCCTTTTCTGTTCCGGAGAATATATACTAAAACCTTGAGACAACAATGCAGAGATGAACCTTCCATAAACAAAGAATGCAATGAACTCACCTGACACCTGGCCTCTAGTCCCGTCTCTGACAAACGATTCCAGATACTATGAATGCGACCAGCGTGTTCCAAATGTTTATCATTGTCTTTGCATGTACAGTGATGCTTCAACATGGCAGTGTCATAAGCCAGGCCTAGCAAAGAAAACCAAGTGTCAGAGCAATAAGAAAAATAGAACAGTGCCTCCAAATCTTCACTGTCACAAATAATTTCATCATACAGGCATAGGGAAGTATACAACCTTCACTGACCAGTTCATCATATTTATACTACAAAATGCACACACACTTTAAAGGTTGGAAATGAGGAAGTCATAAAACAGATATTAAAGTTAAACTGTTGTTTTTCCGGGTTATTTATTAAAAAGAAAAATAATTGTAATAAACACAAGGTCAGTTTTCAAATCCAATTGAACTAAGTTTTGAAGTTTGATCACCAATCAAAGCATACCACTAAAGGAACTTTACTTTCCACATAAGGATATTTATTTTTAAAAAAGGGGGGGACCTTGAGAGTGAAATAAAAAGGGATTGATCCTAACCTGTGGTGAATTTGTATGTGACAGGTCCGGAGTCCTGGGATGACTGGGGAGGGACAGAGAAGGTGACCAGAGGACTGGATTGTGTACGTGACAAAGGACGATGATGAGATGGCCCTCGATGACCACGGGAGCGAGGCGGGCTAACCATGGACCGACTACCTGGATAGTCCTGAGAGGATTCAGGTCCGCTGGTAGTTTCAGCCTCTGCAGTGTCGGTGGGCGGGTCCAACGAGGACGTGGAAGTGGAAGGGGAGTCACCAGCTGTTGCCCCACTGCCAGTAGGCATGGGCACATCCTCCATCTTGTTCTCCAAGGCCTCTGCTTCACGGCATTCCTTCATTTCCTATAAAGATGGGGCAATACAATCAATCAGTTGTCATTTAAAGGGAAAACAGATTTTAATTACTGAACCCTATTCCCCTATATCTAGATTTTCAGGAACAATGGCAATCCCCTGTCAAAAAATATTTTATTTTGGAATTTTACTTCGAAATAAGTTAAGACTATAGCTAGTGTGATTGATTTTGTGAAAGGGAAGTGTGTAGTATAATTTGATTTGACTTCCTTTTCTTTTAATATTAGTGTCCATGGCTTTCCTCTGATATAACATTGCATTTTCAGTTTTCATACTAACTAAAAATAAAAAAAAGAGTTTAAAAAAAAAAACATTGAACAATTTCATGAGCAGTCTTTTTTTTTTTTTTAAATCAGAATTTGATTTGGTCGAATTTGAAAAACAAACAAACAAAAAACCCATAAAAAAACCAATAACAAAAAAACCCATTAAAATTCAGGAGAATGGTAAACAATATTAAACATTAAAGTGGCAGGTCTACATTTCTTGGGAACCCTCAGTAGGTTTACATATCCTGGTAAATTCTTGCCACAATACATGCTCTAAAATTAAGAGCAAATATAAATGACAAAGGAGAAACAAAAAAGACTACGTATCCATTATGCCAAAGCTCAGCGTAAACTAATGACAGCCATGTTGTTCATATCATATGCCAATATCAAAGCTTGGACTAAGGACAAATTTTAAATACCTGAGCAAGTTTCACTTCTGTCTCCTCATCCACATTTTCCATGTGACTCTTGCTACTTGACCTTTGTAACACTGCTTGTCGAATATGCTTGAAAATGAAAAAAACAAACAAACAAAATAATTCAAAGGTTAAAATACCTAAAAGAACTTATTAAATGCAATTGTAACTGATCAATCACATTAGATGTTGCAACAAAAGTATACATCATTGTTTTCACAACAGTAGGCAGTGTTCTTGAAAATCAATCTTCGAAATCTGTCAACAAAATGTTTTGTGTCTTCACTAGTTACAGTGTGCACCAAAACCAGTGCCCATACAATTAGTTTTATTTAGATTCATTGTGTCAATCGTGATGTGGCAATTAACAGTATTCATATTAATTGTATTCTTATGGCTTCATGCATAATAAAATAGTTTCATGAAATAGTAGACATTGAAACCTATCTCATCTTTCAAGTCAAGAAACATTAAGGTTTCTAAGACACAGAGCACTCCGAAAACTATGGAAAACTCTAGTCGCAAAGAAAAACCATTACAAGAAGAAGAGAAAAATCTGCACTCCTTCCTACTAAGTCCCATCTTTACAGAGGTAGTGGCTAGTCTTAGACAATTTTTCACAACAAGCAACTAACCTGTTTGACAAAAATCTTCTGTTCTTTGATGTACTGCTCATGTTGTTGCTGTAGGAGGAAATTATGTTGCTGGAACACTCCCAGAGGTAGAGGGGCTGAATGGGTGCGGCCAAGGGGTCTGTGCCTGCAGACAAACAACCCAAAGTACAGTACAGTCAACACAATATTTTATACACAAAGTCAATGATTAAGCAACCCATCACCTTCACTGTCAAATTTTTGTTTAAAAAAAAAAAAGGAAAAAAATGTATGGATCTGAAAGAGATTCATTCAATAGTAACAAATTCAAAAAGCAGTGTGAGGGATATGCCACTTGACAGTGAGAAGAGTTCAAAGGCTTTAACAAAATGGACTGCTAAACCTACTTTTCAGCCAAAATCATTCCTCAGGACAAGACAAACAAGTATTTGAAACAAGAAAACAGAAAAAAAGGGAGAAAAACGGGATTCCGCTCAAATCCAAGGATCTGTAGATTCAAGACAGATGCATGGATTAGATCTGCATCCCTTTTTTCCATTTTCTTGTCTCATATACTTGTTTGTCTCGTCCCGAGGAAGGCGTTAAGGCCAAAACTCTGAATGTCTCTCTTTTTGTCTTTTTTACTTGCCTGCTTTAACACTCCCTTTTTTCTCAAGGGCTTTATTTTCTGTTGAGGTTAAAACAACATATCATAATCTAAAAAAAAAAGAATTATAAGCTTATTACAAAATATCATTAATGGCAAATTTATGCAGGACTTTAACAAAGTGACATGGGAAAGAGACAAACAGACAGCTGGCCAGCTAGTCGGGTGTTGTGCCTACCTGTGTAAACGATGTGCTGTGTGAGCAGATGAGGGTCCTGGAGCCGTGCCACCCAATGCTGGAATGAAAGGACTGGCCAGAGAGGATGCTGTGGAGGTCCCCGAGGGGGACAGCTTGCTCTGGGCTGACAGGAAGGCAGGCTGGGCCGAACCATGGGGGAAATCCCCATCTAGAACTGGAACAGAGAATAATAATTCAATGTCACTGGACACAGCTACCGTCAAAATGCAATGTCAGACAACTCTTACACTTTTGATAAAAGAAAAAAAAACAAGAAACAAATGTGCCCTTTCCTCATCAAATGATACACAGGATTAAAAACCAAAAGGCAAACTGTTCAATTAGACAAAGATAATTTTTTTTGTTCCTACTGCTCCTGGCATTTTATGACATCAATATTTTAAAACATCATAATTGATTAATTTTTTTTCGAAATGTCTGTAAAGGTTGAAGTTGCATATTATGCAATTGATCCCAATGAATTATCCTTCTTTAACTTATTTATGGTCTCATAGCGATTATATGGGAAATGCATACTTTTGTTACGCTGTGATGGCTAATAACAAAAGTAGAAGCCGCTTTATCACCCTGATTTTAAAAGCTCAGAAATGACCCTGACAGCACAGCTATTTTAAAAAAGCACTACTAGTCTCCCCCCCCCCCCCTAAATAAATTTGAAACAAAAAATAAAATGCATGACAGTCATGTGGTGAAAGCAATAAATCCATAGAGGGCAATCCTTGGGTAAGAGTAACAAGAGGTAAGGTTCATAGGTCTCAACTCAGAATTTTGAAAAAGGAGGAACTTCTCGCGTGATCGCGACAAAGGACCAACTTCACTGAA
>JAUEKZ010182314.1:0-13438 GCA_031471865.1 Melibe leonina | reverse complement strand
CCTCTGAAGGGGATTGAACCCGGGACCTTCAGCACAACAGTCTGATGCTCTACCAACTGAGCTATTGCGCCCCCGATCAATAAGGATCTGTCAAAAATCAAGAAGCAGACCGGCAGACCAAGGATGACTACAGGAGTTAAAAATTACCAAATTTTGAACTTACATCTCGCTGATAGATTTCGGACACCTAAACAAACTGTCACTGATATGGAGACACGCCTAAGTAATTTGGACGGTTCATAGGCGCTTGAACGAACAAAGCATGATGGCCCGTAAGCCCGCAACAGACCTAAACCCACCCCTGCCCACAAAGAAGCAAGACTTCAACATGAGATGGGCAAATGTCACCATCAGCGGTTCAATGAGCAGCAATGGTGTGCTGTGCTTTTTGCACACGAATCATCATTTTCAGTGAGCGAACAGGATAGTGATTTGTCTTGATATCGTCGGAAAAACACTTTATATCAGAGATAATAAGACCAAAATCGTGGATACGGCATGTCAATATTCGGGCTGGCATTATTGTTGAGAATGCACTCCTCTAATCCGTTTGACAAGAAAATTGCTGGCGAGACGATCATTGAAGACGTTTTAGAAAATGTCGTTCTTCCATTCATTCCATATGAGGAAGTACAGCAAAGACACGTGATCCTTCAACAAGACAACTTCCCCGTTCATAAACCCCAGGTCGGTTACAACAGAACAATGTTAAAGTACTGTCGCAGCCTGGCCAGACCTCATTATTGTATTGAAAATGTGTGCGCGATGTTGAGTCGTAAGTTTGTCACACCACCCCACAACCAGATTATTCCTATGAACTTTTTAAATCATTTTCTGCAGCATGGATGGGTCTTGATTCAACATTCATAAAAAATCTTACTTCCAAGATGAGGAGACGTATGAGTATGGCGGATTGAAATGATGAAATGTTGATCACACCAAATATTAATTCCGACGATAGATGGAAAGAAATACAGACAGACAAACACAGTGACAGACAGACAAACAAATAAACATAGACAGACAAACAGACAGGGACAAATTGAAAAACAGATGGACATACAGACATACAAACGGAAGAACAGACGAGCAGACAGAACATACGGACATACTGATAACCCCTCTCCTTATCACCAGCTATCTCTGCCATACACAGACGTCGTCAGCCCAGTCAGTTCACCGATATATCTCTCTATTTATCTATCTAATCGCTCCCCTCAGTCTGAAGAGGTTCCACTCAGTGATTGAGAGGACTTTCTATTCAACACTGTATCGCGTCGCGTGATAGATCGCCGTGTAACTAATATCAATACGAGAAAAGGCTGGTTCCGGATAAGTTGACAAATGGTCGACTCAAGAGTTCTGCCGATATAAGAAGTGGCCAATATCATTTCTATACATTGATTTATTGAATTGTTTGAGTTGAAGACAACAGTTCAATTCAGACACACTCTGTAGAGGGGTATATCGTTATTCAACGTCTAACGCCGTCTGTAAGATGAACTAACTGTTATCTATTGTACCCGTTGAAACTGCCTGTATACAGCGCCAACATACGGCTTGTCATTCATCCTATGCGTTATACAGATAGTGTTCGTTATATAATAAGTATATAGTATAAGTATATATATATATATATTCGAGAACATATATGACTTGCATATAATAAATACTTCGATAACCACTGGCCTAGCGATCCCCTCTCTTTTACACAAATACTTCTCGTTGTACCGCCAACTAAGTGTTTTCCCCTGGCGGTATAGCGGAGTTTAAGTATATATATTGTAGTAAACAGGATGGAGCCTGAGGTAATCATGTATTCATGCACTATAACAGCTGTCCCGTCAGGCGCCCGGCGATATGGAAACAGTGTTAGGGACTGGTTGGCCTGGTGTTAGTATACCGAGACCAAGTGAGATATTTGAGCGACCTCTCCATTTATCTCTGTATTGCAGCACGATACATTTTCTAGAGAGCTCTGCCTTTGATATGACCTAGATTGTGCTGCCTATATCATAACGTTAAACTGGCAACAACCCAATAATATAATATTATTGGCTGTGGCTTGTTTATGCGGTGACGCAAGACTGGGTGTCGTTCTCCAGGCGAAAAAAGAAGTGATGGAAGTCTGCAAGTCCTGAACGATAAGACGAGGGCAGAGCTCCTTTCGGGTTGATCACCTTCATTTCAATATCGATCACTGGAATTTTTTATAGAGAATATCGATCGCTCAGTCCCGTTTTTGTTACATAACAAACAACAGAAAAATGTATAATAATTTTCTTTCTTTCATGCTTCTCTCAAACTGCCCTCCCTCTCTCTCTCTCTCTATCTCCACCCCCTCTCTCTCTTTATCTTCCCCCCTCTCTCTATCTCTCCCTACTTCTCTCTCTCTCTCTCTCTCTCTCTTCCTCCCTTTCTGTCTATATCCCATTCTCTCTCCCTATCCCTCTGCGCCATTTTACTTAGACCCAAGAGATACATGTTTCGCCTCGACGAGCGCTCAAATCATTTCCTGACTGACAGTGGCATTGTATAACAAGGAATGAGTCAAACTTTAGATAATATTAATATTCAATGCAGATACAAGACTACGCCAAAGAAAGCAGACAAATTGAAAAGGAGCGGATGGCTAAATTGATAGGCTCGCAGTCTCGTGCTGTCGGCCAGGCGATGGGTGCAGTAGCAGAGCCCCGGGTTCGATCCCCGCTCAGGTGATTTTCTGTTTTTCCATTTTTCTACTTTCCTTGGCGTTGTCTCGTTTCTGCACTGCGTATTAGACTGTTCAAAATTTGACTCATTTCTTCTGATTTCCGGTCCATCCTCCCCACCTTGCTAGCACTGTGTAACCAACGCTTCCGTTCAATATGGCGTGAGGCACGGACAATGACCTAGAATTTCAGCCACGTCACTTACTCTTACTCTTACACAATAAATCTGATTATCTCTTATATTAAAACAGACAGACTGACTAACATTGGCATTCTATTTACAGCTGGTTCCGAGACGGGCGCCATAGCTCAGTTGGTAGAGCATCCAACTGTTGTGCTGATGGCCCTGTGTTCAATCCCCTTCAGAGGCGGAATTTTTTCTGGGACCAGAAAACCCCACTATCGACCCAGCAGTAAAATGGGTACCTGGCCCTCATACTCATACAGCATTGTCTTTGAACCATAAACAAATTGTAACACGCCTACCAGGCGTTTATCTTGTCCTATGTGTTTCAATGTGTGCTGTTGGCCGGGTGAAGCACGATGAGCACAACTCGTGAATATTAGCGCTATATAAGTATAAGCCTCCACTTTAACTTTAAAGCTCTACCTATTGAGCTACGAAGCCTGAAGGCAATCTTTAATTTCATTAGAGCAGATAATAGAGATTGAATGACCTACATACACTCATCACCCTCCCGTTGTTGAACTGAGTATCGATCAGAGGAGAACACGCCACGGAACTCATTGCCACACTCAATTCTCAATCTCAACTCTGGAACTATTCTAAGAATAGATGAAGTGCCGTCACGAATTAAATTAATCAACAATTCTACAGACCTTTTCAGATTCGCTGTTTATCTGTCGGTCTGCCTGCCTGTCTGTCCATCTGCCTATCAACGATCAGTATGCGCGTTTGTTTTTAATCCCCATCAATCAAATGTCTGTATGACTATGTGTTATTCCGTCTATATTTTTCTCTCTACCCCCCCCCCCCCCTCCGCACCATCCTCTCTCTCTTTCTCTCTCTCTATCTCTGTGTGTGTGTGTGTTTGTGTGTGTGTATTGCACCCTAAAACTAAACTCTCTCTCTCTCTCTCTCTCTCATAGTAATCGACAGTTAACTGCAATGGAAAGAGCAGAGCAATGCAGTGTGTAAAAAGGCTAATGCCATTCTTGCTTTTCTTAAACGTAATAGGTACATCCAACGGTCCAAAATATAGCAAAGAAAAATGCTATAAAACATTTGTAAAACCTATACTCGATTATGGTTGCACAATTTGGGGTCCACAGCGTAAAAATCAAATAGAAAAACTTGATAAAGTGCAAAAGAATGCTGCTCGATATGTAACTAATAATTACTCCTTTATTACAGGTTCAACAAATATCAATATGAAGAACTTAGGGTGGTTACCGCTCCAGGAGGAGAGAGCCAGGACTAAGATAACAATATTTTATAAAGGGCTAAACAGACTTAAAGAAATCCCAATTGACCAATACCAGCGGAGTTTGATATTCCTGTCTCTCCCTCGCTCCATTACTCTCCTTCTGATATGAATCTACCGTCCACCCAATATTCAATTCAATTGCAAAATTATTAAATACTCCAAGTAAGGTGCCTCTAGATAACATCTATCCATTCATCTATCTATCTATCTACTATCTATCTGCTGTCTGTCTACTTGCCAGTTTGCTTGTCTGTCTGTCTACCTGCCAGTCTATCTGTCTGTCTGCCTGCCTGTCTGTCTGTTTGTCTGCATGAGCACATAAATTCTAATATATCTAGTTAACCAGAGAAATCAATAAAAACCACACAGATTACATTAATCATGTACCCTAAAGGCATCAGGTAGATACAATAATTAACAATTCTGAACTCAGTCAACTCAATGTAATTATCATCACCATCATTAGTCTCTATCGTGAGTAACCTAGTGGTGTCTGGAGGGTAAAATATGTACTGGTTACCCAACAAATCCTTTAGCACGGCTGGATATGACTTGACACGACTTGAAACTTGAAACTCAAACACCAGCGTATGTGATTATTATATAACTATCATCAGGGTAGCAGTAGAAGACACGAATGAAAGACAGATCATGAAATAAATATCTGACACTACTAGATCTACCTCCTTCATCAAGGTGAATCACTGAACATCTTGCTGCTGAAGAAGCCAGAATCTCAGATCCTACTATCTACTATATAATTCTCAGAGATACAGTTTGTTGCAGTTTACCTACTCACAAGCGACTGCAGCACTTTCAGTTTTCAGCCTCTAGACTCTCTCTATCTTTTTTTCTGTCCCTCTCTTTCTCTCTCTCTATCTTTTACTCTCTCTCTCTTATTATATGTGAAATATCAATTTTTAAAAAGTCCCTCAAAACAATGTCATGAGCTCGGTGATTTCTGATAAAATGGAATCCATGGGGGTTTGTTTTGTCAGACTCAAATTTTACTTTTTGGTCTTTGGGGTGGTATAAAAAAGAGTGTGCAGCATTTTCTTTGCACCCGTTTAGATCAAACTATGGAATTAAAACTCTCCATATATCTCTCTCTCTGTCTTTCTGTCTCCCCATCTCTCACCCTGCTTCTCTCCTCCTCTCTCTCTCCCTCACCTTCTCTCTCTCTATCTAAATCTGTCTGTCTCTCTCTCTCTCTCCATCTCTATAACCCCCCCCCCCCCCATCTCTCTCTCGGTCTCACCCTCTTTCTCTCTAACTCCCTCTCTCTCTTTGTCTCCCTCTCTGTAACCGCCATCTCCCTCTTTGTCTCCACCTCTCTATGTCTTCCTGTCTCTCTCTCTCTCTATGTTTCCCTCTCTCTTTCTCTTACTCTCTAAGTTTGCAGGACAGAAGAAATTAAAAGAGGTTTATGCATTGAGTCAAAATACTAACAACAATGCTCAGATTTTACAAACACTGAATCATATGATTGTGTTATTATTATTACTGCTTTCGGTTGTGTCATGCACAAGGCCAAACTACCATCATATGACCATTTGTGTACAAACCTTTTGGATTTAGGCCAAACAACCATCGGTTACATAGTCTATAATTTTTTCACTTTGGTCAAACGACCGTGGTTTTCATAGAGACATTTCCCATAATTATTGACAAAAAAGAAAAATTAAGATAATTTAACATCCAGCTGAAAAAAATATAAGAGTCTTAATTTTAGTCTACATTAATGTTTTAAAAAAATATGTCGATTTAAGAAATTTATATGATGATATTAATAATCTTTCATATATTGAAACAGTAAAAAGCGTAAAAATCACGGTTCATGCTAGTCTAGAGATAGACTTGTTTGAGAGAGATCAATATTCAATTATCAGTTATGATTGTGCCAAGATTTTTTTTTCTTTTATTCTTACAACATTGTCAAAAAAATGTTACTTACCAGATCCACAGCCGTGACATCTTTCATATGAACAACCTCCTGCAGATTTTTAGGAGGGTTTTCAGTGAGGTATATCCTTTCATCGCTTAAAACTACGAATTTGAAAGATTTATTCTCTTTTTCAGAGACTACGATGCATGATTCATAAGCGCGAACGCGTTCGTAAGCTTCCTCGGTGATGGTTCGTTTGAGGAAGCTTTCAAATTTACTGTTTTTCTTAAAAAGTTCCACATTATTGGAGACCGACGCCATACAGGCTTATAATTGACTCAATAATACTTTGCTCCATAAACGTGGGAAAATCAGTGCACATCCGATTGAAACATTGTCACCTGTTTTGTTTTTTTCACTGCACTATCCATTATCAAATTGGTTCACTCGTGGAACATGGCTTCTCGTCGCTACTGTACACAAACATCCCATTCATCCATGACAGCCAATCAAAACCTCTGGTTTAAGATAAATACAAAAACTGGATTGTAACGGAGAATTTGGTTCGTTTCGGAAAGTCAACTCCGCCTGAAGACCATAGAGGTCTAGGCCTAAACCTTGTGAAAAAAATGTAGGATGAACAAAACATAATTAAAAAAAACAACAACAAGAACTTAAAAAACAAACAACAAATATCGAGGTTTTGAATTATATGTATCGACCAGCAAACGAATCTATATTTGATGTCTGTTTTATTTGTTTTGCTTTTTTTGTTTTTGTTTTTATTTCAGATGAGTAACATCTTTTAGAAAGAAACAATTTTAACAAAATGAAACAAAAACAAAAACCCACGCTGAAAATAATGACAACATCCCAAATCAGTCAGTATATATCTGGAAGGAAAGAAGAAAGAAAATGGAGAAGAGGCGGAGTAGAAAGAGCAGGAGGGTTAAGAAAAGGAGGGAAAGAGGAAACATAGTGGAGGAAGAAAAGGCAAGGGGTGGAGAAGGAATAGGAGAGGGACGAGGAGGAGATAAGAAGATATAAGACAAGATCAGATATGAATCCAGAAGATGGAAATTACATTGTGTACCCAAGAAGATATATATCTCTCTCTCTTTCTCTTGTGGAACTTAAATTAATAATGAGAAATTAAGTTAGGGATAATTTTAAAACTCTTGACTGCAGAAGGAATGAAGGAACAGAGATTATAGCTACCACCCGCACCATGTATTAGTAGTATGGTCCAGGGAGATCCAGTATATTCTTCTACCACCATTTGCGTACAAAAGTACTCAGTTCCTCTAGAGCATGTGACCCTGCAGTAAGGTACCACAGTGTAAAACATGGGGGATGACCATACATTTGTTCGGACAACCTGCAGGACTAAGACAGCCAACAGATAGGTACTAGTACTAAACAGCTGTGCGTGTTTGCTCGGTAAGGGAGTACTGAAGAGAGTGTTAAAAAAAGTAAGGCCTAAAGAGAAGTAGCGCCCACCACCGATACATAATATCCTGATGACAAAAATGTGAAGTAAAAAATGTTTGGAAGGTTGTGAGAGGGGATGGAGCAACAATTGAGCAAACCTGGATTTTTTTCCGGGACTAGAAAACCCAACTGTCGACCCAGCAATAAAATGGATACCTAGCCCTCCATACAGCAGTGTCTTTGTGCCACAAAGAAATTGGAATACACCTAACAGTAACAGGCGCTTGTCTTGTCCTTTGAGTTTCAATGTTTGTTTATTGAGAGTTTTAGGGCGCTTACAACTGCTGTGGTCATATAAGCACCCAGAAGTAAGTTAGATGATAGGCTAATTAAAAGAACAGCCAGACTTTGACCCTGCCAGTGACGTTTCACAGAGAGATGATTTACAAAGGAAAAAAATATCATCTCTCACAATCGCTAAGCAGGACACACAAACAGATGATGGCTACCACCCACATCATACACTATCATGGTCCAGGGAGACCCAGGATATTCTACCGCCCTTTGTGTACAAAAGTACTCAGTCCTTCTAGATAACAAGTGACCCTGTAGTTAGGTACCATTGTGCTAATCATGGGGGATGACCATAAGTCTGTTAGGACGACAAGCAGGATCAAGACTGAGCTAACAGATACAAAACAGCTGTGTATGTGTATGCTTGTGTAGTGTTAAGGGAGTACTGGAGAGAGTGTTAGAAAAGGTAAGGCCAAAAGAGAAGGAACGGAAGTAGCACCCACCAGAGGCGCCTGCCAACCGCCTGCGTTTCAATGTTTGTTGTTGGCCGGGGGAAGAAAAAGTGTGTAGTGCCATGAACACATTTCATGGATATCAGTGGATATCTACTCTAACTTTAAGTTTTTTATATGTGGGATGACCACTAATATGCCCATAGTATAAAACAGAAAAGAACACAAAAATAGAAGGAAATTCATTGAGTTGTCTGACGAAAAAAATGTAGATAAAACCAAGACAAACAGATATTGTTTTATCCACATAAACAATAAGGTTTTATTTGCTTTGTTTTGTTGTTTTTTGCTTTTAATAGTAATAGCCATCGTAAGAGTTCAAACACAAATATAAAACTACAAACAAGTTTAAATTGTCAATACTGTACATACACAATTCTGTTCAAGCCTTTCTGTGAATCTGAATCTCTCTCTCTCCCTCTCTCTCTCTCTCTCCCTCTCTCTCTTTCTCTGACTCACTCACTTACGCACGCGCATACACGCACGCGCAAAAACACACACATATGCACATTTAGACACCAAAGCATACAAATATGACTAAAAACAAGTAAAAAACATGTCAACACAATGGTCTGTAATTGGAATCAATAAGACAACATGGTCCGCTTCAAATTGTAGGGGATAGAAGAACAAATTAATTGGCGTTTTGCCAGCAACACACTGTCATGTTGCCTTGGCGTCCTAAGAATGGAAATAGATACTTCATCAGGCTTAAGCTCTATACCAACAGGAATCACCCATGTTATCACAATGAGCAATTTGGGGTAAATCTCTTGCCCAAGGAGATTGCGAAGTGCCAAAGCGGGGCTCGAACCCGGTGCGTTTGGTTGCCTTACCACAATAACAAAGCTCATAAAGAAAATGGAATTGAAGCCTTTCAAAATACACCTCCCCATAATACCCCAACAAAACACAGCATAAGTTACTGACTTAAACCACTTACAGCTACAAAAAGTAATAAGTTAATAAGTGTGTGTGTTTTCATTTTACTATTGTTGAGGTCTCAGAGAAACAAGATAGTCAAAATGCAGTTTGAGTCTTGCTCATTTTGTTTTAGTTAAAGCTCTATTTATCTAATTACGTCACAAGTCAATGATAAATACAAAGCATTCAAAATCCATTTTCACTTCAATTGGCTATTACTACTTCTAGTGTGTCTATCTAAAAGGAATACAACATAGCACTATGCTAAGAAACACAACTCTGTAATTCAATACATATATATATCAAGATCTTTTCTGAATGGTTGCAGGGAGGTTTTCTATCACTATCAGGAAGTTACCGTAAGTAGATAGAGCCCACGTACAATTTGGGTTGGACGAGATTCACAGCAAACGACAAATTCAGTTGATGTCTCATGGTATGACATATGGTGAATGAGAAATTGTGAAATTTAGAGTTTGATTTTATAAACACTATGCAGACATTCTTATTGATGACAGTTAAAAAAACAGAGCAACTGATAAAAAAAATATCACAATGAACTGCAACTGCAAGTTGATTTTTTCCCCTAAATGTTTGAACAAAACTTTTCTCAAGCCTCCCGGGGAAAATACAAAAATGTTCATATTTGTATCTTTAAATAAACCTTAAAATAACAAGAATTAATTAGGCAAACAAGGAATGGAATGGATTTCAACGCATGATGATAGATAGCTTGATGCTTTAAAAGTATCAAAATTGATTTAATATTGAATGTACAAACAGGCCGGATATGGCATTGAAATATCACTTGTGGAATGTAATTTGATGAATCAAAATAAAACCACAAAGAGTTATCTGCTCCTTCCATTGAACGAATACAAGGATAAGAGATAAATAAATAAACCTTTGCATCCAACACACACTCACACAACCATATCACAGGGACTCACACTGACACTGCATTCAACAGTGCAAAATATCATGTATAACAAAACTAGGAATTCACAGCTTCTCTAAGTTAAAAGAATAAAACACTATCCTATTAAAGGCTTTTAGACTATATACGGTGTTGACAAAATGTATAATGCGATATGATATGATATGATATATGAGATGACGTTACATATTATTATGATATGATAAATGATGTGATATAATAAAATAGAATGTGATATATTTATGATATGATATATTTATGATATGATATATGATATGATATACATGATTACATGATATACCACATATTACGACATGTAATCAAGCTGAGGGACTTCTAAAGAAAAAATGAAGAGCACATTTGTTTGTTGAAAACAACATGTTTTTTCCACAACAGAAAGTATTCTGGAAAGGGAAAATTATGCACCTTACATTCCAAGATCTTAATAGAACATAAATACTGTTGGTAATTCATACAATGCTCAATATCTCGTCTATTTCATAGTAGTAGATTCGTATGGTAAAAGAGCCTTCCCTTCCAACGTTTCCGGCCGGACGAATCCCCGTCCGCGGGCGAAGCCTGCATCATTCGGTTATCAGGGTTGGCGCTCCGGGATCGACACGCGAGTGTCGGTTCGAGACCTTGGTGGAAAGCCTGAGACGGCCGTTATGAGGCGGTTGTTTGCCCCATGACTAAGAGTAAGAGCGAGCGCAGGCGCCCGCTCGTCACCACGGCTTTCCGGGGCTGATGTCTATTTCATAGAAACCAAATGCTCCCACTCCCATGATGACTTAAACGGAAAAACAGCATTACTGTAGTACATCAATGACAGAGAGATTTGTCAAAATCATGGATTAGTAGACAAGACTTCAAGGCAATAATGCAACAAAAAAAATATTTAAAAGTTACTAACGAACAAATGAGGAAAATTGAAAAACATTGTATCTATGGTAAAACAATTGTGATTCAAATAACCAGTCTTGAATCAACTCCTAATACAATCTGAAACTTGCCTGAGATGGTTTGATATAATAGAAAAAATAAAACGGGATGATAGTAAAAAAAAATCCTTAATACTGTGAGCAATATTAGATTTCACAACATATCGGACAAGGGCATCAAAGCAGTATGCCTAAGTAGTAAGATAAGGTTTGATTGCTTATTTAAAAAGACATGAATATACACACACAAACTCTCTCCTACTCCCTGATGCACCCACCAGCCCCCAGCCCCTCCACACACACACAAACACAATTTACATGGCAGTTAAAGATTCCTTAATCCTTTTAACCAGACAAACAATTTAACAATAATAATAATAATTTTATTTATAAAGAGCCTTTCATCGAGGTCTCGAGTCGCTGTAAGCTACCATGTTCACATTGAAATGCGCACTGACAGTAATACTCTACCAAGCAAAGTTAATCAGTTAATTGGAAGAAGAAGAAGAAGAGTATTCATCATAAACTTTGAGGCAGGAGGAATGGGTTATACACCAAGGGACATTCCATTGAGCGACAAACATTGATAAAAAACAATGAGATTTCTTTGCCTCTTCACAAATATATTAAATTGAGTTTCTCTATAATTATAATTCATTAATTTACTGTTTCCACGAAAACATTTTGATTAGTTTGAGCAAAAAAATCCATATTTATTTTGACCTTCATAAAATAAGTATACCGTATATTGATTCTAAGAGCAATAATATATTGTAATGTAAGTTACGTGTGCAGCCTAGTTTTGGTCGTTGTATGTGCCTGTATGGGTATGAGTGTGTGAATGTGGCATTATGGTGTCCCTAAGAGTATACCTGAGTGTTGATGTGTCTGAGTTGAAATAGCTTTTTCTACCTTGACCATTTATATTGTAATTCTTTTCTTTTTCTGTACTGTAAAGTGCCTGGAGTCTATTAATTATGGGGTAGGGTTCTATATACAGGATATTTGTTACTATCTTTATAAGAACACTATGGGTAATCTTCCCTATACCTCTTCTGAACAATAAAACAAAAAAATCAAAGTAACCAATAAACAAATTAATAAGAAAAAATCCCCAAAAAATCAATTGGAGATCCTGACAGACAAAACACTTGTCTCTAACAACTCAGGTAAGGGAGATAATCATCCAACCTGGATAACTTTGACTAAACCAAACGATGATGATGATGCTGCTTGACTACCGCACCATTTTTGCTTGTGTATTGAGAGTTTTAGGGTGCCTTCAACTGCTAAGGTCATATCAGCGCCCAGGGGTAAATAAGACAGGCTAGTAAACAAAACAGCTGTTTGTGTATGCTTGGTAAGGGAGCACAGAAAAGAGTGCTGGAATAAATATGATATAGGTAAAAAGCCATAAGAGAGGAAAGAAGTAGTGCCCAGCAGAGGCACCCATCAACCGCCCACTGACTGCAACTACAATCACTCACCACATGACAAGAACAAACTTCAATAACTTACATCAACGTATTTTAACCATTCTAAGAGAAAGAACCATAAACAGTTAGGAGTCCATAACAACCAACAATAAGTAATACAAAAATAATAATGATGATATCAAATTTAACAAATTAAATTCACGAATATAATATCATCTCAGACCAGTAAGAAAAATTCAACAACAATGACGGCGTCAATAATAACACTAATAACAGTACAGAGATTGTCATCAACTCTCCAAAACAACTGAATGGAAATGTTCAAATCAAATTCTAATAAATGGAAAATAAAACATAGTAAGTAAGCATTCGTGTACAAAAAGAAACAATTCTAACAATAACAACTATTCATATTAAAATAATAATATAATAATGATAATTCTACTCCAGAAATTGAGCTAAACAAAATCCTTTAACTTTAAGTTTAAGGTGAGACTAATTCTAAGATTAAGAGCAAGTAAAAACATTTCTCACTTCAAGTACGTTAGAACTGTATCCCAGTCACAGTGACAGAAAATTCAATAGAAAGGACAAATAATACATGGTAGATAAGTAGGAAAAGGAATTCTTCAAGTCAATACGCACCAGACGGTAAATCAAATATCAACTTTGAGTTTCTTCGGACGGTTATATAACACAGATCCTATAAAATAAATAAAGTTTTCTTGCATTCAACTTGGCACATTTAGATTCATTGAGGTAGGTAGCACAAAGACATACCTCAAAAATCGTCATTCAAATTGATTACAGTGCAACTTCCGAATAACGACCTCTCTGAATAGCGACATAGGCCTCTGGTCCCGATTTTTTTGCTATATAACATTAGTAATAAAAACCTCTAAATAGCGACAGACATTCT
>JAUEKZ010182302.1:11740-24127 GCA_031471865.1 Melibe leonina | reverse complement strand
TGGCCGCCCCCACCCCCCCCCCCCCCCCTTTGTGATGTGTGAGGTCAGAGGTTAATAGTTAATGGCATGTAGGCGAGAATGCTGGAAGGCGATGGGTGGGCGGAGTGAGAGAGAGAGAGAGAGAGACAAGACCGACCATCACAACAATACAGGGCGTGTTCTCCCCTGGTCGGCGAGGAGTGAACGGAGCAGTAAATCAACGAGGAACTATGTCGAGGGCACAGCCAGTATGCCAAAGCAGTTCTAAATCCAGTTCCAAAGCAGTTCCTAAGTGTCATCCAGTTTTCTAGGTACAGGGAAATAACTGGATATCTAGTTATATATCTAAATTTCCACCTACAATTATCCACTTTTTACATCATTAATAATTGTATTCATTTTTAACATTTTCCTCCACATATTGACTTGAATATCTTGGTAATTTATGCATGAATGGATTTGTTATATCTTCCCACATATTTTGACAGGTGCTTTGTTTATTACAATCACGGAGGTGAATGACCAGGATCCAGTGTTTGAAGAGGATGTTTACAACATCACCATCGACGAAGAGCTCAACTTCCAGCACGCTGTGCGCAATCTTCACTGCACTGATGTGGATGATCAGATTGCCAGCTACTCACTCACCCCAACCAATCCAACAAGCCCTGCCTACTTTGATGTGGTGCTGGAGTCTGGTAAGAGTGGCTTGTCAAGAATATTTACTTCAATTTTCTATATTCTTCATGCTCCTATATTGCATTAAAAGATTTTAAGGAGATAGATGATTTTTTTTTATTTTTAAGAGATGATGCTTTGTATACAGACATGCTTCATATATCTGCCCTACACTTAAGGGAAGCAAGCATGAAAGTAAAACTACCTCATGAATTATCTAACCCTGAAAAGGTTCCTCTTGAGAATTGTTTGGTTTGTTTTTAAGCAATTTTTTATATAATTTTGACTATCAAGCTGCTAGAGGAGATATTCCATGGCTTTTGGCTTTGGGTTGGTTCCCTCTATTTAAACATTAAAATCTAAATTTGTTCAATTTTTTTAAATTGCACAAAGCTTTTCAAATACTTGTCATTGGATAACTGACTTGTCAGATTTTTTCTTTTTTTTAAATTCGGTACAGAATTTTCCCCCAGATTTACATACAATGTTGTTATTTTAATGTTTCCTGTCATGAGGTGATGTGTCGATGATGTCTGTTTTTCCCCCCACCTTCAGGTCTGATGACTGTCACAAACAGAATTGACTTTGAAGCTATTGAGACCATTGAGATGGTCGCTACTTGCTTTGATGATGGCACACCTCAACGTTCAGCCACTGCCAAAGTTGTGGTGAATCTTCGCAACATCAATGACAACTCTCCAGATTTCTCAGAGGTGGGTCGTGGCATACATAGTTTTTGTTTTAGTTTTTAGGATTATAACATTATTAGAAAATACAACAAGTGGTTAAGTTGAGTGGTTGGTGGGTGTCTTTTGTGGGGGCTACTTCTGTTTCTTCACTTTTTAGCTTTAACTATTTTCTTACTTTTACCAGCACTCTCTCCAGGGCTCACTTGATAGGCACACACACATAGCTGCTTTGTGTCTGTTAGTTCAGTCTCACTCTTGCTTGTTGTACCTATAGACCTGCAGTCATTCCCCATGGTTTGCATTGTGGTACCTATCTACAGGGTCACTTGGACTGAGTACCTTTTTATACATAGGCAGGTAAATATATCCTGGCTCTCCCTGGACCATAATGGGTTATGGCCGTCATCTGTTGTTTCTCTCCTTTGAGATTGTGGGTGATTATTTTTTTTCCCTGTAAACATCTTTTTGTCAATTTGAGAGATGATATTTTTGTCCTATGAAAATCCTTTCTCTGGCTGTTCTTTTGACAAATCTATCATCTTACTTACCCCTGATATGACCTTAACAGTTAAAAGTGCCATAAAACTCTATACAAACATGCATAGCATTGGAAGAGTGTTTGAAATAATCTTTTTATAATTTGATTTTCAATAGATTACACTGAATTGCTTTTTACAACTCTGTATTTCAAATATTCCATATATATATATATATATATATATATATATACACAAATGCAAGTTACTCATACATAAACATATATAAACATATGTTTCTTCACGTAAAAATGATTGACTTACATATACTCACAAACCATAACAGAATAAAGCCCATATTATTCAGTAAATAACTTTTCTTTTGTGTTTAGTCCTTGTACAGAGGTCAAATTGATGAGACGAAGGTTGGTGAGAATATCGGCGGCACTTTAATTCAAACCGTGGATGCCACTGACTTGGACAAGGGTGATTTTGGTGTAGTGTATTATGGAATGGTCGACCCAAGCAATCCTTTCCAGATTGATAGCACAAGTGTAAGCATTGCCTTGCTTCAATCTATCTAACATATTCGGTATATTTCTCAGATGTTGATGCAACCCCAGGCCTTCCTATCGTCCATACAGGACTCTAACTTGCTTGCATTCAGACCAGTGTCAATCTTTAGTAGGCCTCGATGGTTAAGCTGTGGTCTTCCTTATACTAATTGCTCGTCAGCGGGCTTCCATAGAATGGTATTACCTACTGGGGCACTCTTGAAAGAGAAGCTGCTGAACTCCCATTATTCAAAGGGTTGTTTTTTTTATTATTATTATAAAAACAACTGCAGTAGAGCACCAGTTTCTACATTGTCAGGCTGAGTGCACTTACTTTCAGATCAACTGGCAATGTTGGCTGGATCCAGAAAGTTAGGTGTTCTAATCTAGGCCGTGTCATACCTGAAACATAATGGCATAAGCAGCTGCCTCACCTGCACTTGGCATTATGGTTAAAATAGTAAGATTGGTTGGCCTGGTGCTAGTGTAATGTGATGGGAGGAGTTTTTTGTTTTTGTTGTTTTTTGTTAACTTTGCTGTTCTAGAGCCTTAGCCGCCCAAAGCCAATTTAACCATTTCATTGGTGAGACCAGATGATGTGATCCATATCTTTGTCCTTGCAGGGTGTGATAACTGTCAAATCCGGTGGAACTTTTGATCGTGAATCCCAAGGTGGGTCCATTGGATTCCAGGTGGTGGCTTACGACAGCCCCAACAACTCTGCTGTGCGCAGATCAACCACAGTGCCTGTAAGTAGAAGCAGGAGTAGATGAAAGGGGGTTAAGAGGTATCCTTCTCAGGACTGGATTGACATATTGAAATCTAAAAATCATTAACACCATTGTGATCACCACCACCACCATTGTCATCACCATGACCAATGTCATCATCATTACTATCATTGTTATCAAACTTCTACTATCGCAAGGCAGCCATTGGTGTATCTATCCCTTTATAGCCTTTGTCTCTTTGTTGGTCTCCCTTTCTTAGTGCTTTTCTCCAGCCCTGCCTAATTTATGAAATTTGATTTTTAAAAAAGGTTTTAATGTTTTTTTCCAAATGAGATGTTAAATGACTAATTAATTTGACTTTCTTTGTTTTACCATTTTCAAATCCATCTGACGGTTTCATATTTTTTTTCATGTTTTTTTAAATTCGTGTCACAAAATGAGTCAGGTCTGCCATAAAGGTAACTTGCAACCTGCTCCATGGGTAGAGCATTCATTTCGAAACTTGTCTTTTGGTATTTCAAACCCCCAAAACCTATAACGTTAAAATCAGCTGCTCCTCCAGACATTTAGCTTTAAAGAAACAGCGCCAAGAATAATTTACCCCAGTGTCTTTACACTGACAATATTCAAGCCAGCCCTCTGTTTATCTCTCTATGGCAGCATGTTAACATATCTAGAAAGCTCCATCATTGATGTGACCTAACTTTTATTTAAAAATGGTGTCAAACAGTCAATAGAAAGAAACAAACCTAATAGTGTATGCTTTCTCCTTTAGGTCTATGTCACCATCAACGACATCAACGACAACTGTCCTACATTCAGTGAAGCAGTATACAAGAAGTCTATTCCTGAAAGTATCCAAATAAACACAGACATCGTGGACATCATTGCCACGGATCTAGACATTGGTGTGAACAGGCTCATATCTTTCTCCTTTGATCCTGACAGCTTGAACCCTGCAGGTCAGTGGGACAGAGTAGTTGATGCCAGTGTAGTGCATTTCTATTAACTTGTGTAGATATCATTTGGTTTTTTACATGGACATTTAGGAATCCCAGGATTGAGACATAGTGCATTCATTGTTGATACACTACTTCTTTAAACAGTTTTCATAAGCCCATACAAAGGATTTATAAGCTTTTTGAGAGAGCAGCGTGAAGTTACACTCTGTCTTTAGGTGTTGCAGTAAAAGACAAAAATAGTATTAGAAATGTGTGTTTACACAAGTTTGTGTTGAAATTTAATGTGTATTGATACCAAACCTCAACCAAAATATGGTCTGGTGTTCTGTAATTTTTTACTCTGATTCTATACTTTTCTCTACTATGTTTATCTATCGCTATCCTTTTAATAATTGAAATCTACAATACTCTTATGTGTTTGAAGCAGTGAAAATAATTAAACCTTAACTGTTCAGACCTAGTGAATAAGCATTTTATAAACCCAGTGTAATAATAGGAATCATCTAGTCTTAATCTCAATTTATTTTTAACCCCCTCATAATTGGTTTCCTCTTCAGATGGTCAAGATTATTTTGACATCGGGATCAAATCCGGACGCATCTCAGCTAAGTTATCTCTGAATGGTCATCCTGGTGTGTATCGCTTCAATGTGACCGCCACGGACACAGAAGGGAGGAATGCAGACAAGTGCAGCTCTCACGTTCCGGTTGAAGTCACCGTTACTGCTTCCAGCAATAATGCACCAAGTTGGACTGACCCCCCTAGCGAAAATTACGTCATTTATGTTCTGGAGGTGAGAGAAATGAATATCAGTTTAAAAATATGAAGCCAGATTGATTTTTTAATTCCTTTGTAACCTGCCGCAGCAGTTTGGGCAATGGGAGAGGAGATTTAAATTTGTTTTTGTTTGCATTTTATCATTTTTTTCAATTTTGTCTCAATACTTACAAGGGTGCACATCAGTGTCCCTAGGTGTAAATTTTTGTCAACAGACCATGACCCATACCAATGAGGTTTGATTGCTATTGCTAGTTTCTAAAGATATATTGGACTTGTGGTGTCCCTTGAAAGTAAAGATGAAAAATTGTGAAAGGATCTTTTGCATCAACCCTTGGGAGATCTTGACTACAAGGCTATATTATTTTGACTGGGCTTTTTTTCTATGTTTCCGGTCTTTTTAATTTTAGAGGGATTTTGGGGTTATATGGTGGATGGGGAATAATTTTTTTTTTTGTTGGCTTCTTTTATTTTATGATCTTTAATATCTTACTATTATATACATCTATGGAGAAAACTTCTCATTGAATTCTGATAAGCCAACATAAACACAAAATATAATACATGTATATGGCTTCCAAAGGAGTGAGACCAAAAATGTCCTCTCAGAAAATTTAATCAAAGAAACACAAAAATGGCCTGATCACCTGCTAGCTTTCTTTTGTCTTAATCCAAACTTTCTCTCCTGGCTCTCTGATTTGTTTTGTTTGGCTACAGGGTTGTTTCACATGTCATGTTCCTGCATTTGTAACCAGACTTAGAGCTAGGCGCCAACACCGCATAATGCAATGTGAAGGGATGGAAAACCAAAACAAACAAACAAATCTGTTATGATGCAATGTAAAAGAGGAGGAACAACTTTGTAACCAATCAAAAGAGGTTTTGAATTTAAAATTTGAGTGTATAACACAATGTGCATGGTGCAGACCAAGGCAATGATCCGTGCCCGAATATGTATTGCACTGCTTGATATCATATTGACATGATGTTTTGCATTTTGACTGCAACAATATGTGAACACTTTTTTTTACTTTTTTTACTTTTGAATGACATCCATCAATTCAATGCATTAGAGAAATGCTGGCAATGATTTTGTAGGTTATTGGACAAGTCGCATTCAATGTATAAGTGTATTTGTTGTCTTTGTCTTGAGCTTAGATCTCTGTGTCTGCCTTTGTGTCCATACAGAGCCAATACGAAGGCATGCTGGTGTACCATGCCAATGCAGTGGACGCAGACCCCGGCTCTGCAGGTCTCATTGACTACTATTTCAGAGTTGGTGACGAATCTGTGTCAGTCACACCAGAGTTCCGCATCAACCAGTTCACTGGTATCATTCGAGCTGAGATAGAGTATGACCGCGAGGAAGTTGACAAGTATTTTGTATGTTTTTAAACAATTTTTCAAATTTTTCATATGTTTTTTCTTTGTTTACAAAATATTTGTCCAATATATGTTTTAAAATATTTTTTTCTTGTGTTAAGTACTTACTATGTTTTAAAAACATTGCTTCAATTTTAGGATACAGTAATTAATCAAACCGTTCCAGCTGTTTTATCAAACTATTGGCATACAAAATACTAACATTTTTTATGAATACACAAAAAAGGGAAAATCTTTGTTTAAAAAAAGAACTTTAGAGAGAGATTTTTGTTTTGTTTTATCAATGATATTTGATATTTTCTTGGCTTGCAGGAGTCATCTCTCTCATGCATTCATCATGTCTATGTGTTTCATGTCTCAATGCTTGTTTCCCTCCCAGCTGACTCTAGTGGCCCAGGACCGAGGTGTGACCAGAGCCACCTCCCTCATCACTCTGGTGATAACCATCATTGATGTGGATGACAACGAACCAGTGTTCCCTGTCAACAGTGTAAGACAAGGGCTTTTTTTTGGGGGGGGGGGGGGTTATCATTTACTTATTTGATAACAATAGAAATAATTATTTGTGCATTTGTGATATGCCCATCCACTTAAGAAATACAAAATTTACAGCCGAAAAATTGTAAATTTGATTAGATTCTAACACAGATTCAAAAGGAATTGTGTGGCAATTTCAGAGGAGCAAGACCCAATAGTTTCTTGTTTGTAAAGGCCATCAAAGACTCAACACTTAGGGTCGATTACCTGCTTGTTTTTTTATCTATACAAAGTCTCTCTCCATACTCTCTGATTGGTTATGTTTGGCTGCACATGTGGATCTGGCTCCTCATTCATGATGTGGAATGAAGGAATGGAAAACAATACAAACTAAATGGACTAATCATCGCACTTATTATCTCAACGGAACTTCCTCATCTGCATTGTTTCGCTTTCATTTTTGTGTTTTGTGACGGATTGATTTTACAGCCGGATTCCCTTCCTGACGCCAACTCTGTTGAGATATGTATGGTTGCTTATGTTTATGTGTGTAAATTGTGTAAGGGTGTTGTTTGTTACCGAGTGTGTGTGTATGTGTCATGCTTGAGTGCCTTGTCTCACCGTGTGACATTAGGCCAACACGGTTACCCTCATCTGGTTTAGCCCATCAGTCGAGATGGTTTCCGGGATGAGGCCGCTGTTACATGTAACAGCTTCTTGGAGCCACAGATGAGTTTGGTATCAAGTGAGGACCAGTGGTAGTGGACCGATAAAAGTTGCGACTGTTCACTCGCCAAAGGTACTACCTCTCCTTTCCACCCAGTACATCCATTGATTTTAACAAAGGATTGCTTCCCCATCATTTATCTTTATTAGAGTTTGTTTGATTTTTTAAAATAGGAAGATTTCATGAATGAACCAACCTTATATAATCTTTCCAGGATGGGACAGTTATTCCCCTTGTTCTCCCATCGGAGCCTTACCCCGCTGTAGTGGATGGTGATAGCACAAACCTCCCTAGAATTATCGGCCAGTGTAACGCCAATGACGCAGATTCAGACCACGCCAACAATGAAATCTTCTATGAACTTCTGAGTAAGTCAGGAAACCGGTTTGTCTTTTTAAATCAGAAAAACCAATCTAAATTAAAAGTATTCTCCCAAGAAAATAAATTGAAATTAAAATTTAAAAATTAATATTAAAAAAAAAAGAATTCTCCTTTTAACAGCAGATACCTACTGATTATTTTTAGGCTCCAGCTTGTTATAAAAGTTTTTCTGTTCAATTTCTGGGTTGGTTTTTTTTGTGTGTGTGTTTGGGAAGGGGGGGTTGAAAAGGGGTTAGTCATAATTGTGTGCGTAGGGTTTTTGGGTTAGTTGTTGTTTTTTATTTTATTTCTTTCTCTACTTCCTAGAAGTTAAACTGTCTATGGTGCTTCATTGAGATAAGAATTCTTACAAAGAGTTCTAAATGGTTTGATTTGAACTAAATCTTTCCACAGGTCCGGTGATCAAGTAATCATCATTTTGTATATAATCAATTTGACATCATCAAAGAAGACTATATAGTACTTTTTTTGTGACTTATTAAATTTTTCCTATATACATTGCTAGTAGTAAAATTATTTTTATATTCTGTATATTCTTCCTCTCAGCGGGTGATGCTGAATTCCGGGAAAAGATCACTGTCAATATTAAAACTTGTGAGATTGAACTGCGTGAGGCGCTTGACTTTGAGACGACTCCACGGCTTGAATTCAGCATTTACGCTTATAATCTAAGAACTGATGACTCTGTGCAGAGGAGTAGACGTGCAGTCAATCCCAGCATCCTTCCTGCTGTGTTAGAAGTAACTGACATGAATGACAATGCGCCACAATTCACTGAGGACGAGTATTTTGCATGTGAGTGTTTTTATCTTTGGGGTATTTTGTATAATTGAAGAGCTGTCAAGTGTCCCAAACTTTATAGGACAGATCCATAGCTTGTCAAGGTTTAATTATTTTGACAATAGAGAATAAACAGGCTTACCAAACATGATGAATAGGTGTGAAGAAATTAACAAGGTCAGTGGCCCAGCCTTGATCAAGGTAATCTCAGATCAACATGGAAAAAGACCTAGCTGCAAACTGATTAAGCTGACCTAATTCATTTTCTCACGAGAAACATCTTCAACTACATATTTTCCTTAATTACTTTTCCTCCATCACTCTTTCTTTTTCTCTCTCTCTTCCTCTTTCTCTCTTTCTCTCTCTCTACATCTCTCTCTCTTTCTCTCTCTTTCTCTCTCTCTACATCTCTCTCTTTCTCTCTCTCATTCTCTCCCTCTCTTTCTTTCTTTCTCTTTCTCTCTCTCCCTCTTTATTTATCTCTCTCTCTTTCTCTCTCTTCCTCTCTCTCCCTCTCTATCTCTCTCTATTTTTCTCTCTTTCTCTCTTTCTTTCTCTCTCTATCTTTCACTCTCTCACTCTCTCTCCCCTGCCCCATTCTTCCTCAGGAAACTAAAAAAATGATCTTGCAGTTTTTTCAGCGTTTGCACTCCTGCCGTCATGTATGAACATTGTCAAAACCCACGAATTTGGGCAATCATGATGGAGTGTTTAAAATTCAGGCTGCTTTCTAAATCTGTATGTTGTTATTGTTGTCATTATTATCAGGACTAGTTTTAGTATTCAATTATTGTTATTGATTTACTTAACCCTTTCAATGCTAAAGACAACAAAATCTTCAAGATTTGCCTGTTTCTATACCTGATAATTTTGATTTCAGTGAACAGACATATGCCAAAATCCTGAAATTCATGCTTTTGGCATATGTCAGTTCTCTGAAATCTGATTTATCTAGTATAAAAACGTGTACATTTTGAAGGTTTTGCATATTTCAGTAGGGTTAGAATCAGACCTTGCTGTGAAAGGGTTAACCTTATCATTCTTGTTGCTGTCTTTATAGGTACTGCGTTAGCCACCCCTTATGATTCGACCATTGTGGATGTGGATGCTCATGATTTAGAGCAGATGGACACGGAATTGGTGTATTCTCTGAAAAACATGGAACACCAATTTACCATTGATGCGCAAGGTGTGGTCCGCAACAATTTCTCCTTCACTAGCGTGGCAGACAGAGTCTTCAAATTTGCTGCCAATGTCAGTGATGGTATAAACACCGCGGACAGTGACGTGCATGTAAGTCATATGTTACTATTCATCTTATTCCTTTTTTTTGTTCTTGTTATTGCTTTGTTTAAGTTGTTGTCATTGTAATTATTATTACAATTTTTGTTTTCACTTTTAGTATTTGCATGTTCCTTTTTGTGCTCATTTTGTTTTTTCTTTATTATCTCCTTTTTTTGCTGTTTCTTCCACTGATTCATCACGCTTTTGACATTCATCCCATCAGATATTTGTGACTTCAGAAGCAACCCAAATCAAACTCAAGGTAGATAGGCCCACTAGCGATGTGAAGCGAGTCATCACAGAATATCAGAAGTAAATACACATTTTTAAAATGTTTTAATTGGTCACCTTTATTGCTTTATCAAACTAATTTTTTTGAAAATACAGTACAGTTATATACCTTGCAATGTCCTTTAGAGCTTAATGGCCCATGGAGCTGGAGCTTATCCTTGTTTCTGAGCGTGAAGCTGACAAATGACAATGGTTGCCACCCTCTGGATAGGATGCTGGACTATCGCAGATTACTTCCTCCAACCCAAATTGTGAATTAGTACTCATTTTACAGCTGGGTAGGGTGAGGCAATTTCCTTGCCCAAGGAAAATTCAAAGTGTCAAAGGAATTGAACCCTGTGCCCCCGGGTTTTCTAGTGTGTTGCTTCTGTGCCTGCATACCTTGTACCCATGAAATTTTGTGACGGTTCATATCTGATTACAAATTATGGAGCAGTGGGGTTAATGATACATGTCCACCACCAAACATAACCAGACACGGAACAAAGAGAGAAATGAAATATATGGATTAAGACTGTAAATTGAGCTGGTCAGGTGAAGACAAGTCTGCTTCTTTGATTCTTATGAGGTTGTGAGGGGATCATGACCTTGGAATAGTCATCTGATTGAGGCATGACAGTGAAATTACAAGACTGCAGGGTTCAAGAAGACTGCAGGGTTCAAGAAGACTGCAGGGTTCAAGAGGACTGCAGGGTTCAAGAGGACTGCAGGGTTCAAGAGGACTGCAGGGTTCAAGAGGACTGCAGGGTTCAAGAAAACTGAAGGGTTCAACACAGATATAGATTATAATATGAGATTACTGAATGTAAATTAGTTTCTTATTAAACAAGCAAGCAGTTTTTTTTGTACTTTGTGTCTCCTGCATTTGAATCTTCCCCAAACATAATTTCTCTGCCTGGTTCCTGCTTTAGCAATGACAGCTATAATTACAATTTTAAATTCTATTTGGAATATATATTCTAATATAGGATGCCCTAAAGAATTTCCAAATGATATTTTTCTCTCACTTTTATAGCTTGGTTCACCCGGGATCAGATGATTATTACACCTGTGTGGATGTCAAGAATCACTTTTCAGACACTGGCGTAGTCAGCACTTCAGAGTTAGTTTTTCTTCTCTTTCACTTTCACCTTAAAATGAAAACTAGCATTATTTAATTGTTGAATGCTGTACAGTTGAGTAGGATACATCACCACAGTGCAACAAGTATTATTATCATTATCATTATTATTATTATTATTATTATTATTATTATCATTATTATCATTATTATTGTTATTATTATTGTTATTGTTATTGTTATTATTATTATTATTAATATTATTATTATTATCATTATCATTGTTATTATTATCATTAATATTATTATTATTATCATTATCATTGTTATTATTATAATTAATATTATTATTATTATCATTGTTATTGTTATTATCAATTTTTATTATCATTTCTGTTATTCCCAGAATTATTGGTAACTTTTTATTGTAATCATTGTTATTTTTATAGCTGCGTTTTGGATCTATGTGGTTTGAATTCTAGGGGAAAAAAGTTGTTTAAAGGCTCAGTACCATTAGTATTTTAGAATGAAGGCATATCAGCTGTTTTGTATATGTTCACTCAGTCTTGGTCCTGCCTGTTATCCTAAGAGACTTGTGGCCATCCTTCATGTTGTACATTGTGGTACCTAACTACATGCTATCTAGAAGGGCCGAGTACTTTTGTACACTTAAGGTGGTAGAATATCTTCCTTGGACAATAATGCGTGATGTGGGTGGTAGTCGCCTTCTATCTGTTTATTTGTCCATCTCTTTTTTGAGAGATATTTTTTCATTGTAAATCATTTCTCTGTAGAATCGTCCCTGGAGGTTCTGGTTGTTTTGTTAACTTTACCTTAGCTGTTGAAAGTGCCTTAAACTCTCAATAGACAAAACAAACTTCTTCAGTTCCTACAAAGTTGAAGACTCACCTGTTGATATATCTGCCAGATCTGACGTGTACCTCTCTGTGGTGGAGAAGAAAAATGGGCAATATGTGCACTGGACATCCGCTGAGCTTGACTCTTACCTCGCTGAACAGAAATCACAGGATGACGAAAAGTACAGAGCACTATCCATCTCTGAAATTGAGGTACCCTTGATTTTTTTTATGTGGTTTTGTTATTTGCTTGAATCTTATTTTTCTATGTTCTCTTGAAAGCATTGTTATCTATACCTAT
>JAUEKZ010182291.1:0-13439 GCA_031471865.1 Melibe leonina | reverse complement strand
CCACTTAGAGTTTGCCCCTAAAACTCGTGTTTTGTGATATGTTGGCGTTGTATAAACAATATACAGTAGTATCTAGCTGTAGTAGCAGTGGCAGTAGTAGTAGTCGTAGTAGCTGTGGTAGTGGTGGCGGTAGTAGTAGTTGTTGTTGTTGTGGTTAGTGTTGGTTTTGTTGTTGTTCTTGTGGTAGTGATGGCAGTAGTAGTAGTAGTAGTCGTCGTAGTAGTTGTGGTAGTGGTAGTAGTAGTAGTAGTAGTAGTAGTAGTAGTAGTAGTAGTAGGGCCTAGTAGTAGTAGTAGGGCCTAGTAGTAGTAGTAGGGCCTAGTAGTAGTAGTAGGGCCTAGTAGTAGTAGTAGTAGTAGTAGTAGTAGTAGGGCCTAGTAGTAGTAGTAGTAGTAGTAGTAGTAGTAGTAGGATCATTGTTTCATTTTTTGACTGCATGGAACTAACATGAGTAGACTTGTGAATTAATAAATTGCACCGTACGTTTGTGGCAGGGCGGTCGCTGTTCCACACTGCCTACCATCTGTTTGAGAGCTACAACCTCATCAAGGGCTTCCACCTGGACACAGTCAGGCTCCTGCAGTTCTTCTGTAAGAACATGTCTCTCTCTTTCTCTCTCTTTCTCTCTCTCTTTCTCTCTCTCTCTCTCTCTCTCTCTCTCTCTCTCTTTCTCTTTCTCTCTCTCTCTCTCTCTCTCTCTCTCTCGGTGTGTGTCTGTGTCTGTCTCTGTTTTAATGAGTTAACAGCAGCAGTACAGACACTGCATAGACTATTTGAATATTATTTGGCATCTTTTGTCCGAAGATAGCAGTAAGAAAACTTTTTTTGCTTACATGGCGTAAGAAATAGTTCATGAAAATAAATTCTCAGTGATCTTTCTGAACTGATCAGTTTGTCTAGGTGTATTTTCTTCTGGTGTCTTTTCTTATTTCATTGTGTACTAAAACAGCATTTATGAATAGTGAGTGGTAGACATTAATTGTATTTTTGTGTGTGTGTTTTGCAATGACAATTTCACGTGTGTTTCTTGCAGCCCTCATTGAGCAGAACTACCACGAGAGCAATCCCTACCACAATGCCATGCACGCTGCAGACGTCACTCAATCCATGCACTGCTTTCTTCAGGAACGGGAGGTGACTCTAGCAACAAACTTCACCATTGTTAACCCTTTCACTGCTAAGGACTCCAAAATCTTCAAGACATGTCCCGTTCTTATGCCAGATAAATCAGATTTCAATGAACTGAATATGCCTGAAATTCAGGCTTTGGCATGTGTCAGTTCACTGATATCTGATTTATCTGGTATAAGAATGCGTTCATTTTGGTTAGAATCAGACCTCGCTGTCAAAGGGATAATTGGTTTGGCATTTGTCTTCATGAAAACATGCCAATTTTTTATATATATACTTTAAACTTTTCATGGCTTTTCAAAACACTTAATATATTTCTTATAAATATAGTTGTTGCATTTCTTGTTTTTATAAGACTTGAACTATCTATATCTTTTTGTGGAAGAAAAGTAGGCTATATCATTTTTTTCATAAATGTCTTTGGTTCCATATTTTGTTGAATAAGATTTCATGGACACTTCTTTTGCATTTCTTGCTTCTTTATAAATTTGCATTTACCTTTTATTACTCAAGAACTGTCTGTCAATCTTGTCTATTAATTAGAACTGGTGGTTCTGATTTTCATTTTTTTTTTTAATCACGTAAAACTGTCTACATTGGTAAGTAACTGTATCGATGATTGAGATGAACAAACAATGCTTTGTGAATTTGAACATTTTAGTATGTTTTATTTTTAAAAATTTATGTTATCTTTTTTTGTCATAGATCTTCGAGTCTACCTCAGATTTGGAAAAAATGGCAGCATTAGTAGCTTCACTGACCCATGACCTGGACCACCCAGGGGTCAACAATGGCTTTCTAATAGCCACCTCTAACCACTTGGCAACCCTGTACCAGGTAGGATACTGGTCTATGTTTTTCATTGACAGCTGTCCCAGATAAGCTGTAGTTTATTAAATGCAGGGGAATGTATCCAAACCATCATGAATGATATCATTTACATTTTATGAAATTGACATCTAAATATTGGCTTTATGAAATTGACATCTAAATATTGGCTTTATGAAATTGACATCTAAATCTTGGCTTTATGAAATTGACATCTATATCTTGACTTAATGAAATTGACATCTCAATCTTGGCCTTATATATGAAATTGACATCTAAATCTTGGCCTTATATATGAAATTGACATCTTGGCTTTAAACTTAGGCAAATGTTTCAACTGTATTTTCATTGTGTCTGTATATTAATGATTCTTTCCATTCTTTTGTACTGTAGAACATATCAGTGTTGGAGAACCACCATTGGAGGTCAGCTGTGGGTTTGTTACAGGAGACTGGAGTTTTTGCACATCTTTCTTCAGACATGCGGTCAGTAGCAATTTTTTTTTCTTCGTCTTTGTTGTTCTCGTATCATAACAGTTTTGACATTGGAGCTCTGTGCAAAATGCTACGGAGAGGCAGTCACTTCTAAAGTAGTTTTATGTCCTTACTAGTAGTGAACAAGAAGTTTCAAACATATCAATTCTCTGTGAAGTGGAAGAAGAAAAAGAAGATGTATCAAGCCTAAATGAAAGGTGATATTTTTGTGTGTGAGGGTTGTTTTTTTTTGGTAGATTTAAAAACTATATGTTAATATTGTTAATTTCTCCACATTAAAAAAGGAAAAAAACCTCTCTAGTTTTAACCAGCTTTAACCCATTTATGAAATTTTCCAATTTCAGGGAGTCTTTCATCAGCCAAGTGAAGGCCTTGATATTGGCCACGGATATCACCAGGCAGCAAGAATTTCTTCTAAAATTTGTTGTAAGTATACTAGAAAGCAGTAAAATGGCATCCCCACAAAACTACTCAATTATTCAATGATGATATCTTGCCGAAAACTTGTTTCCGTCAATTTTGTGATGCAATTTCATTTGAAAAATACATTTATAGGATATAGGTATATTTTGGCATCAGTTCTTTAGAGTCTTCTGGCGAATAGTGCCGTAGCTTATCCAGGTTTCTGTGGGGTGAAGCGGAAAAAAGTTATATCTTTTATGATTATATATATCTTCATGAACAAAGTTACGAAGATGATTTGAGTTGCTTGGCATTGATTTATCCATGCGCTTTGCCTTAATGTTTTACATTCATTTGCATCCAAATATATTAAAGATATCAAAAATGCATGAGCTTTTTGGATTAGTGCTTGGTGTGTTAAAAAAAAAAAAAATTTCAAATGAGGAATATTGAAATAATCCTTTTGTGATTCATAACTAATTTTTGGCAATTTATTAATATATGTTAGTACAATTTTCAGTGGATGATAAGTTGATTTATACCAAATTGTTTCCTCAGAGATATATTGACAGTGGGGAATTCCAGTATAGACGGAATCAGGAGCACAGACACTTCATGCTGCAGGTGGGTGGTGGATGGAGCTTCATCTATCAAACGTTGATTTTTCCCTTAATTTCTTTATGTCATAATTTTTAAGAATCGTTCGAGAAGAGGAGTAGAAATACAAAGTTAGCACTCTGATGTATGCACTTATAAAATGTTATCTTCTTTCTACATTCAGCTTATATAGATATGTCTCTTTCGTGTAAAGAATCTTAGATATTACCTCTAAAGCCAATAGATAAACAATTAGTTATGAAATCAAATAAAGGAACATTTTGTATCTCTACTTTCATTATAATAGAATTAATCATAATGGATTAGTGTTCAGCATATAATGCAATAAAAGGCTAACAACTATCCTATCCGTAAGAAGCTCCCCCTGCTATACAAGGTAGTCAATATTCTGCTTGAAACATTATCCTTTGATAACCTCAAGTCTTTTGTTAATCTTTGACTATAAAATATGATATGAACAACTGTTGACAGATTGCTTTGAAGTGTGCTGACATTTCCAACCCTTGTCGACCCTGGAGGATAAGTCGTAAATGGAGTGAAAGAGTGTGTGATGAATTTTTCTTACAAGGTATTAATACAATGAGATGTAAAAACTTTTCGGAATGTACCTTTTGTTTATTTTATCTTATTTGTCTTTTTAACTGATCATCAACAATCACTGTTACATTACAAAAAAAAATATTTGGCACTTCTGTTTTTTTCAGACAATATTAGATGAGAATGCAGGAAATTTGGCAAGAATTGAATTTGATTTTTTTTTCTACCTTTGGGATTGCTACCCAGATTCTGTACTCAAAGAGCCAAGTTCTTAAAAATGAATCATCTGCTTTAGTAGTAGTTTTCCATTCCTTTCTTGTGTTGAAGTTTTGATGGCACAAATTCTAGCTGGGAAGATTCATAATGATGCATTACTATGTTTTTCTAACTAAACTTAATTCCTGATATACATTTTCTCTCCATTAGGTGATACAGAGCGTGCATTGAATATTGCTGTGACCCCAATTTGTGATAGAGTGACCAACACTGTACCTAATATCCAACATGGTAGGCTGGAAGGGAGATAACTGCTATATGTTTTTGTTTTTTTTTACTTTATATAAGGGTATCCTTTGAAACTTTTCTTTTTTTCCAGATGTTTTCAGTGCTGTCCTAGAGACCTGTGGCAAACGCAATCAATAGAATTTGCAGTCATGTATGATCTCAGTTACCAGATATCAATATCCTATCGGATAACTTATTGTCAGTGGAGAATATGAAAAGTTTTTTTAATAGCATATGGAGATTGAAGAATGTGAAGAATCCCATTTACTGATGAAATAAGATAATTTATAATTATTAGGCTTTTTAAAAGTTTAGAGTACAACTATAACCTTTTTTGCACATATATCATCATATCATATCATATTTACAGAGCATATAAGGCTGGAAGCCTTTAAAATCCCTGGAGAAAGGGTCATGTTTTGCAAATAGAAATATTACAAATTCAAACAAAATGGAATAGATATTCCAGGAATGTTATGAAAATAGAACAAAAAGTAATGAAATTGAAACAAGAATCCGCAGGTTCAAAATGGTTAGTCACAAACTTAATGCACATTACCTCCAATTTTTTTTTTTTTATCAATCGTAGCCTTAAAATTGTGCTAAGAGGGTGGATTTTTAGATTCGTTTTGTAAATTGTTCCATGGTTTAAACTACAGTATCCTGTTAATGAGAAAATGCCAGATAGTTGGTAGACCAGAGGCACTTTTTTGAGACAGACAATTTCTTCAAACCTTTATAGTTTCTATGTGATGAGCCGAATTACTCACATCAATGCCAGCATGATACGAACATACAAATTAGTCCTTATTATGAATGTCATATTACAAGCAGATATGCCCAACCATTTTGGACATGGATATACGTGTTGAAGAGGCATGTTATTTTAAGTGTAGAGGATAAAATACACACGTACATACACAGACACACACAGATATCATATCATGTTCACAGATCATATAAAGGCACCTTGAAAAAGGATCGCAATTTGCAAATAAAGCTGTTACAGATTCAGACAAAATGGAACCACATGGAAACAACCAAAAGCAATGAAATTGAAAGAACCATTGCAAGTCCGCAGTATCAAAATTGTTAGTCATAAATATAACGGAGATCAACAAGTTCTTTGTCAATCATAACCTTAAAACTTTTCAGAAATTGTGCATTTTTTTATTCATATTGTAAATTGTTTCATGTTTTCACTATTCTGTTGATGAGGAAATACTGTCTGATGCCAGTTTTGTACCTATTGATAAATATCTATATTTATCACCTCTAGTGAAACTTATTGGTCTCTGTATTTGTGTTTGTATGTGTCTATGTGTGTTGGGTGTATTTTCTGTTGATCTCACTTTGTGTCTATTTGAGTCTTCTCTAAAACTTTTTTTAAAAATCTTTTCAATTTGCAACTGAATTTGTAAGAGTGACAGGAATGCATCAGTTTTCTTTTATCTATCTCTCTCCATTTCCAGGTTTCATGCAGTTTGTGGTCAGTCCTTTGTTCAAGGCCTGGGATCAATTCCTTTGTACAGATCTGTCCTGTGCCATGCTGAACCATTTGTCCCACAACCAGAGGAAATGGAAGGAAATCATAGACAAAGAGGAGGAGCTCTCTGAGACATCTTCCCACGACCTTCTTCAAGATATTGAGGCTTTGGACAATGAGGATGTCAGTGTGA
This sequence comes from Melibe leonina, assembly GCA_031471865.1. Taxonomy (NCBI): domain Eukaryota; kingdom Metazoa; phylum Mollusca; class Gastropoda; order Nudibranchia; family Dendronotidae; genus Melibe; species Melibe leonina. The sequence goes on along the minus strand of JAUEKZ010182291.1, from coordinate 7,246 downwards.
AAGAGGAAGTGCAAGTGATTGTGGTTGACCCTGAGTGTAAGATTTGCAGCAGTAGAAAGTCTTCCTTAGCTAAAGAGGAGGAAGGTGTCAATCTTGAGGAGGATGTGGAGATGTTGGACTTGTCCCTAAATACAAGAGAATGCACAGAAGACAAGTCTGAGGATGAACATGAGGAAGAAGGCAGAAGTGAGGAGGATGATGTGGTTAGAAACAATATCAACTTGATGTACAAATACCAGTCAGACTCTACAGAGCACCCAGTGGAACCGGGCGGTAGATGCTTGAGCCCTGTCAACGAAGACAGTGAGCCAAACCTCTACGCTTCGGGTAATGGCCGCAGATTCAGTATGCCTTACTTAGTACGCAAAGATTTGAATTTTTATTTGGGCTTGAGAAGGGAAGGCAATGGCCACTGCAATCCTTTCTCCCGCCGGCAAAGTCTTCCTGTCACTGCTATCCGACTTCCCAGTGGCTCATCTTCCACAGACCCATCCATTTCAGCAGATGCTAAATCTCCTCGTAGTTTGTCTATGGATGCACTTCTAACTCGGCCCAAAATCAGCAACCTCAGCCCCAATATGGATGCGAGCTTTATCAGCGGCTCTATTGACCCTCTACATTTTATATCCCTACAAAAACAAACTGTGATGTTAGAGAAAGGGTCGTTAACCAGATTTACATCCAATCCCACATCCCAGCATTCTAGTATAGAGTTTTTGACCTCTGAACTCTCAAGACTTGAAAATAACAACCTAAATCTGCTACCTCCTGATTTGATTATCCCTCCGTTTCAGCACAGACAATCAGATCCAGCCCCTTCCTCCAACTCCTCAGCTGGTCTTGCTGCAAGCTGGCCTGTCCTAGCAACCCACAAGGAGCAGCAATCCACCAACAGTTCCATCAATCGTATCAATATCAGCCCTCAAACTCAAACAATTATCCAAGGTACAAGCGTCAATGAATCCTACCCATCTGTCATTCAGAGAGAAGATTCTTCCACTACCTCATCTTCTCAAGGCTCAGAATCAGGTTGATATTCTAATGTTCCTCTCAAGGCAGCTTCTAGCACAAATACCAATTCACACTGCTAAAATTCTTTCAAATCTTGTGGAGAAGGAACCGCGAGAAAACAGAGAATAAGCTTACAATTGAAACATGTTTTGAGAGAACTTTGTGCAACCCTGTTTATTTCCAGATAGGTAAGAACTGACGAATATTGCATGTGTCCATCACGTCACAGCTAGGACTGTGCGTCCAGGATAGTGGATTGGAGGACTCAGTGTGTATCGTGATTTGGTGTTGATAATGACCAGATTGATATTACTGGATATAAAGCATAGCTTTATGATGCTGAAAGTATTCAAAGTACATACTTTTTGCAATCATAGTTTCACAGATGCAGCATAGGTACCTATTCAATTTTTCAGTACTATTTTGCCTATGCGTTACGTTAGCCTTGTTATTATCTTTGAGGAATAAAGTTAAGTTATGTTATCATCATTACCATCATAATCATCAGTGTTTCTTATTGTTGTTGATTTGTTTATGCTGATTTCAACTATTTTTAACATATTTTTTTCTCTAATTAACCAGTCATTCTTGTCTTTTTGTAATTAATCTTTGATATTTTACTGAAAGAGGTAAATCCTAATTTCCTATTTATTACAGTAATGGAATTCATACAACGATTTTCCATTTTGGATAAAATGCCATTTGGTTTTTGTCTCAAGTTATTTTAGTGATGTTTTCTATTCAAAGGTTTTAAAATGTATGTAAGACTATTTGAGTCAACATAAAGCACTATAGAAATACACTCTGTAACTGTTAAACAGTTAGTAAGAATCAAGTTGTAGTGCTTTTAAAAAAAGGTTATTTTTTATATTATTAGAATGTTAAAATGATGGCTGTATTCAGAAAACAAAATTGTTTGGTTTCAACACATTATTTTAAACCATTTCTTTTGTTTTGAGTGATTTTTTTTAATCTGGTATTTGTCAAGTCAATCCTGTTGTTGAGATATGACTTAATCTGAGAGGAAGTAAATTATGATATGAGCTGAAAGTTTCTGTAACATGATGATTTTTATCTTTTTAAGAGATTTTAGAATCTTACATCATGAAAATTAAAGCTTTGAATTGGAGTTAATGGAATATAGTTGTGCAGTTCTGATTTTTTGCCTATGTGGACTAACTTGTGATTACTGAACGAAACTTCAGATTTGCTCAATGACATCTTTACTAAAGTCATTACATTTATATTTTTTTACCTCCTATACAATGATACAAATGTACCATATCAATTTTATAATAGACCCTCATCATCTTAGATGTCATCGCCCTGCTCATTCTTCAACTATTTAAATTAAAGATGTTGAATACAGGAGAGTTCTTCTATTAATATGCAGTCTTATCTAGATAGTGGTGGATATTCACAACATCCAACTCAAAAAAAAAAATATCCTTTTGACATTCGAGGGCATACTTGTCCTATAAGCATCAGCTCACATTGCAAACAACAGATGCATTGGTTATCTTTTTTTTTCTCAGGGGAAAGAGATAATCTTGCAATGGGTAAAAAAGTATTAGAGTGCGTGCCATACCATAGAAATATCACAGAGACATTGGTAGGTATCTCTTTACTCTGGTAGTTTTTTCCTGATCTTGCAACTTGTAAACATTGGTCATCCACTGATTTGTTGTCCTTCTATCTTGAAATTCAATTAAAATGATTGTCGGCAGATTCTTATTAGATACCTAACAAGATTTTTTGGCATCAAAAGATAACTTAAAAGGATTCAAAGAATGATCATGCTATTTCATATTCTTGATCTCATCAGCATCAAAGAAGAAAATCGTTTTACAGACAGTTCTGCCTTCAAAAACTTTTGAGTGGAAGATGAAAATTTATGGCATGGTATGAATTGAATACGATTTAATCATTCTTAATGTTTTATTGATAAACCTATATCATGGAATGCAATTTTTTTGCAAAAGTTTTGAAGGATTTTTAATTGCAAGTAGAATTTCTGAGGATGAAATCTTTAAGCCTGTGATATTTGATCTTTTTCTTTGAGTGAGATTGTGAAATACTTCTTAAAATGACTGTATTGTCTTGCTAACCTCACAGTCACAGCACACTTTGGCATTTTGTTGCTCAGGAATGATCCGGGAATTGATTCAAAACCTGTTTCCTTATACCACCAAGGAATCATATTCATTACAATACCCAAACTTATCTTTATCATGAATCAAAGGCACTTAACCGAAAGAAGTCGTAAGACAAATAGTCACTGATACCTTGTTTTGGGAAAGAGAGTAGTTTTTTGTTCAACTTTAAGCTGAAAGAAAACCAAGAAATTGATTGCTATCCATACCATTGCTTTGAAAAATTTCTTTAGAGTATTTGGCCAAAAAATACAGGTTAAGAAAAAAGAAAGGTCAAGTTCTGAACTGTTCTGACAACTTTCTGGTAGCTTGTTTCTTTATATCCATAAAGATATTGATCTCTTATTTACTTCTACTTCATGTTAAGGGCAGAAGAAAATATATTCAAGAAAATGATTTTATCATTAACATTTTCATGCAGATCTCATGTTTTCACATACACACATTAAATGTTTTGCTTTTTTTTTTTTTTCATTTTATGTCGTCATTTTTCCCTTGACATCGAGCTCTTGTTAAAGTCCCTGTCATTTAACTCTCTCAGACTCAGAAGAAGTTAATTGGTAAAATGGAAATAAATGTGCACTTTATGCAGGTAAAGAGGTTGATTGTTTTCTGGATATGTTTTAAAATATTTTCAGGCAGGAGTATCTTTTATAAGATAAAAGTAATGGAAGTTATTTTTATGACATGATATGTGAGCATTTTTAGTTGGTGTGTAGGTGCTTGCACTGGGCTCTCAAAGTATAGAAGTTATATGGTTTCAGTTTTAGAGCCATTGGTTATTTTAACATAAGGTTAATAAATAGTGGAGTGTGAAGCAGGCACTGAAAATGGTGAAGGATGCACCATACTTCTCTGTACATCTACTGATTAAGTAACTGGATAGTGATATGGTTTTACTTGAAGATTTGTTTTTTTTAAATGGTAAAGGTAGCATTAAATTTTCCCTGGTAAATGAAAAAGATGTTTTGAACTAAAATTAATATCTTAGAAAGGATAAACATTTTGTAGAAAAAGACAACAGAATGTAAAAAATACAGGTTTTATAGATTGGCAACGCCTCAATAAAACTGAATTCAAAATTACAGAATAAAACTTGTAACATAGGCGATATCATGAACATCATATTTCAGTTCTATCAATCATTTGTCTTCTTTTGGACAACATGCGTTTCCTGTTGTCATGGAAGGTTTGGGCTGATGGTTAATCTGGTGAATTCTTCAGACACCTAGAGAAGCGATAGCATTAGCATTAGCAGCATGTTGCTGAAGAAATGGCCAACTTTTTATATTTTTTTCATAGGTGCCCTGCAAGATTTTTGTATCCAGCTTATGTTTTGTTTTTTATTGAATGAAAAGTATGCTGTAATTACTGCTGATTTCTACAATAAAAAGCTTGATTTCATTTCATATGTAGTAAATCTGGCTCTTCTTTTTTTTTTTTTTAACATATGCAAAACCATTTTATTTGATCAATTTTGATAAAAATTTTATTTACCTTCTGCATCAGATTTCTGACCCCTTTTTACCTGCTACCATTCATTTCAGCATTTCTGTTTCAACAACAATTCCATTGTACCATTATCCGTAGTACCTTTTTATCCAACCATATCTCAGGTATTCAAATGGCAACGTTTTCATTATCTTTTAGGTATCTCAAGGTAATGTTTTAATTCCAATATTAAAATTCTTTGATTGCTAATAGTGTGATCACTTGCCGATAAATTTTCAAGGTTTTGATCTTTTGATATATTGTTATTTCATGATAAGGCCTAAAATGTTTACACCGTTCTGGTTTTTAAAGAGAGTACTGTAGTTCTGTATACTTTAAATTTTCTTGTCTTTTTATTTTTCTATTTTTCCATCCTGTTGATTTTGTGTTGATTCCTCTTTCTATTGTATTGATTGTTGTTTTTTAAAGGCATTTTAAGTAAACTTGCCCCCAAAATTCTATATTCCATGTCATTTTTAGCAGAGATAACTGTAAAATGTTTGCTCCATTCTCCTTTGTCCTTGGCTTTTGAAACAATCATGGACAAAGTTTCTTGTAAAGAGTAGACAAATTTAGATTACCATTACAAAAATTTTTTAATTCAAATCTTATGAAAGTAGCAGACTAGATAGAATCAAAAGGTACCACAGTGTTCAATGTTCCCAGCTATGTAACCTGTTTGGTTTTTAAATTATTTAGGGACATGTAATGAAATAAATATGTGGACGTAAACAGGGTAAAACATGAATGTCATATTGGTATTAGATTATCAGTAATAATCGTATTATGATTTATTCTTTTTCTACGTACAAGGTGTAATTGTTGCTTTTTCAATCTTCCTTGCTTGAGCTTATTAACATTCCCTCTATTTGTATTGTGATGTTAAATATAAAAGGGTTTTTTTTTTCAACTATGTCAAATTGATTAGAGATTTCTCTGCGCGTGGTTGGAGGGTGCGGGCGCCACTGGTGGGCGCTACTTCTGTTTCTTCTCTTTTGGCTTTATCTATCATCTTACTTTATCTAGTAGTTTCTCCAGTGCTCTCTTAACAAGCATACATACACAGCTGTTTTGTATCTGTTTGCTCAGACTTGATTCTGACTATTGTCCTAACACTCTGTTAACATCCCTGGCAGGGTCTAAGTCTGGCTGTTCTTTTAACTAGCCAATCATTGGCTGTTCTTTTAACTAGCCAATCATCTTTCTTACCCCTGGTGACCTTAGCAGTTGAAAGAGCCCTAAAATTCTCAATAAACAAACAGGGAAGCTTTCTCATGTCTGTATTGATTACAATGTGTTTAACAGTACTTCAGTCAAGTTGTTTTTTGGGGGTTTTTTTGCACAATCAGCATTTCTCAGTCCCTTATTATTTGATTTCTGAGAAACTGATACATAATTTGTGTCTGAATTAAAATGTGCATCAAAAGACATGAAAGTACTGTTTGAATAGTAAGTCCATACCATCAATTTAAACTTGGTCCCAAATATAAAGTAATTGAAAGGACTAAAGGATCATGAATTGTTTTTCTCTTGATAGGGTATTTACAGCCATCCATGAATTCAATGTCTCACTCTTTCTGTCCTGATGCTCAGCTAGAAAACTACGCTAATAAATCAGTTCACACCATTGATGATTTTATTGATTTCAATGAATATTTTATCATTTGATTGAATAAGTTAGAAGCGGAAGAGGAACAATTGAATATGAGTATGGAAAGATGTCTGATGTCGTGTTATTCCTCCAAAATATATAATCATAATACACATATAATAAATACATTTCATATGTATGTAAAAATCATGAACCATTTTTTAGATTTGTAATTTTAACTTTGTACATTGAGACGACTGATTTTTAGATTTAATAAAGATAAAAGAAATATTGACTTACAACATTGACTTTTGTCCTTTTCTCATAAACCAAGGATTATCACTTTGAGTTTCAAAATCAAGTAGCTGTTCTTTGTTTAGCACAATTGATTACTTATGTCATAATAATGCTCAAGCCCACGAGTTTCCTTCCTTTGTTTGTATATTGAGAGTTTTAGAACACTTTCAATTACTAAAATAACAGGAAATTAAATAAACAGCCAGACTTTGACCCTGCCAGGGATGTTTCACAGAGAGATGATTTACAAGGGGATAAAATATGATCTCTCAAAAAAGGTGACAGGCATGACTTACAGGAAAAAAATATCACCTCTCACATCCACAAAGCAGGACACACAAACAGATGGTTAACACAGCATGCATTATAGGCCAGGGAGACCCAGGATATTCTATCGCCCTTTGTGTACAAAAATACTCAGCCCTTCTAGATAGCAAGTGACCCTGTAATTACGTAGATACCATAATGTGAAAAAAAGGGGATGATCATTATTATTTGTTCAGACAACAGACAGGACTGAGGCTAACAAGTATTAAACAGCTGTGTGTGTGTATGCTTGATAAGGAGCACTGGAGAGAGTGCTTGATAGAAGCCAAAAGAGAAGAAACAGAAGTACAGTCAACGACACTTGTGTTGACGACGCATAAGTTGCTTTTCGCTTGTGTTGATCTTTTCCTTGAGAACGGGAACGGAGTCAACACTT
>JAUEKZ010182281.1:0-13442 GCA_031471865.1 Melibe leonina | reverse complement strand
CTGTGTGTGTAAGCTTGCTAGGGAGCACTGGAAAAAGTAGGTTGACAGGTAAAGCAAAGGAGAAGATACAGAAGAAGCGACTACCAGAGGCGCCCGCAAAAATGTCTTTTATCAAAGATCAGCAACAAACACATCGTAAGTGCAAGTTGCTTGAAATCTTGATAAAATCTTTATGTAGCTCCTATTGCTTACATGTGTGTAAGCTTGTTAAGAGAGCACTGGAGAGAGTGCTCCAAAAGGTAAGATGATAGGTTAAGCCAAAAAAAGAAGAAAGAGAAGTCTTCATGAAAAGTTATACTGTACATGAATCCAACAAATACGAGGGTGGGTTGATAAAAAAGCACCGTTTGTCCATAAATCAAAGCATATTTTAGGTACAGTCATGAAACTTCACCCAGACACTCCCAATGTCCGAAACCATACTTTTACACTCATGTGCAACAACGAATTCATATGATGTCATTTGAGGTATTAATTGAGTGACGTCACAACTAAGACAACGCGGCTGAGAAAATGGCAGCACATAATGAACTTCTCGTCACACAGAGCTGCTATTGAATTTCTAACAGCAGAAGGATGCTGCTCAGCAATCATTCATCAAAGAATAAAGACTGTTTATGGTGAAATGTGTATTACTAATGGCGTAGTTGGAAATTGGGTTAGAATTTTCAGAGGAGATGACCCAATAGAATGTTTCATCACAATCGACCAGGAAGGCCACTCTATGCATCCAATACAAGTAATCAAGAAGCAGCTTATGATTAGAAGGGTAAAACAAAAAGATACCGCAGATGAAGTTGGAATTTCAAAAGAACAAAAATACCATGTCGTGACATCGGGTTACAGAAAAGTTTTGCCTGATGGGCCCGAGCGTGACCAAACACAAGTCGTCAAAACCCAAGACGCGTTAATTCGGTTCAAACTTTCAACCCTACAGTACCCTGCATAAATTCCGGATTTCGCCCCACTGACTATTTCTTGTACCCACAGCTCAAGAAGTGTGTAAAAGGAAACCGTTTCAGCAGTTTTTTCAATGGAGTGGCAGATGTTCATTGATGGTGCCGAGCGAAATCACCGGGATATCTTCGCTGACGGAAAGCGTCAACTAGTTTGGCATTAGAAGCTCTAAGTTGCTCATGATGGCGATAATGTGGAAAAATAAATGGTACTATACAAAGCTGGGTGTGTCTCCGCTTTCTTTTTATGTATTTCTTTTGTATGTGCTGTTGAAAACAAAAAATCTATAACAAAACATTACTTATATTGAGCCCGTCCTAGTACTCTTACAGTCACAACAGCTCCAAGTCATTATAATTATAGAGTATCAACGACATCAAATTTAAACATTAACTCTTACAACTTTCCAAATAGAACAAACTTAGAATACCATTCAATATTTCATTTAAATCAAATTTTCATAGATTGTATCTCTGAAGTAAGATGCAACAGAAGACGCAAAAATACTGACAATTGTGATGCAAGGACAAACAAAAATGCTTGAAGTATCAAGGGGAGACAACATGCTGTTTTCCACTGATACCCAATATTTGAGGTTAGAGTTATTTGCCCCCAGTAGGACAATACATGACTGGCTGGCTCAGAAATTGCACATTCAGATACACTAAAGTTGTCTTCACATAATTCAATAGGTGTTTTAAATTAATCTACATAAAAATTGACAACAATATGACAACATAGAATCAACATCAGAATTTTTTTCATCCTCCCTGGCACAATAGCAAACTAAATAACCATAACAAACACAAATGATGTAAGAGAAGACATACAGTCTGTGAACATGGTAAAAGTGAGACAGCTTAATATCATAGGGACATATTAAATTATTTAAAGGTCATTGTCAGTGTAAGTAACAAACAACAAGCACAAGCATAATAATGGTTGAACATAGACACGTTCCTGCAGATCCTTTGTGCAAAACGCAATCTCTCAACCTCAAATCTGTCTGGTTTTCAATTCTCATTGTAATGTTCAGTAAACTTTGGTCCCCATCCCCTACTTCTTATACCTACTTTAACACAAGTTAAATAAAAACCACTGCATATAAGTCTATTTTGCTAGTTAGTTCTGAACCAGAGAGATGAATTGTTTTCATTTTTTGGAATAATCCATACTGATGGTGATATGATCTTTCCCACACTATTCTATCACCTGTACCTGATTATCATATGATTGGAGGACAGGTATGTTTGTTGTCATATTTGCACCCACAGCCCTTTAATCGTTTTTATACTGTAGTAACCCCATCAGGAACAAATGAAGCATCTTTTTAACTTTCAACTTGAAACTTGTATTCTTTTACCTCTTCTGTACAGGCCAAGTTAGTTATAGACGCCAAAAAGAGGCAAAATTTGAGTGCAGTCCTCTTTAAGTACAATTTCGGATCTTTTTTCTCTGCTTCTCTGGACATGGACTTACCCAGTCCACTGTATTCCCTATCACAAGGATCCTGCACCACAATCTCATTGAGTGGAGAGATGAGAATGAGAGAGTACTCCAATCTCAGTGTCCATACAAAGACAAGACTATGCGTTGTACTGTAGTGACAAGAAAGTGAATGGGTCAGGCACATTTAATATCAAGTATCAACAAAAGCAAGGATTATTGGCAAAAAAAAATCCCAAGCTAACATCTGAAGGCTTACAAATAAATATATGATCGTCATTAAAGAACCTGTAGAACAGCAATAAGTCATATTAAATAATGTGATTTGTGGGAAGAAATGAAAGTAAATAGATGATTTTAAAAAGTAAGATAATTCTTGCAGAGCTCTTAAATTACATCATAAAAAAATATATAGAATATAGGAAATAATTAAGTAAAGCACCGTTATTAGTTAAACTAGCGAACATGTGAAAAATGTACAAAAAAGTGCAGATTTGACATTGTTTTAACCAAATGCAAGGTAAGATAATCCTTCGATGTCTGTCAAAACCTGTCATCAGTATAATGTATATCTAGTTAATTTGACAGTTTTTGTGTACAGAGATAAAAAAAAAAATATTACAGGTAGATTTTAGAGTCTGTTGAATAATATAACTTTTGAAGATATATTAAAAAGAAATTTAAAAAAAAAATTATAATTTTGGTATCAGTTAATTCAATGTTAGTAGGAAATGGAGAAAAAGACAAAAATAATCAATCAATATCTTTGATTCTTCATTCAGGTAAAATTTACACATGAAACATAGCCTATCACAGGGTCGGATAATTTTGATATCTTTAGAAAATTTTTAATTATTCTGACCTAAAGAAGTGACCAGGTGTGTATTGAGCTTCACTTCTGCTCACTAGTACCAAGTGTGGATTTTTTATGAAAGCATGGCCTTCCATTTTGGGATAAAAGAGCAATAATTACCAATCCACTCATTTTTGGTTTTCTCCTGAAATGGGAATAATTATTTCCCTACATAAAATTCATTTTTGTTCAGTTGCACTTCAAGCTGTTGAGTAATTCTAACTTTGGTCTATGGTATTCCTCACGGGAAGGCAAATGCAACAAAGTATAAAAAGGCTGAACGGATGATTGCATAAATGTCAGGCAGGCGGATAGACCTACAAGAAAATATTTGTTAAAAAATCAAGTAACACATCTTGAAACAACCCAAGCAATAGTGTAAAGTCATGTGAAAGGCGGTGCAAAATAGTTATGACATGACTTGAAAAATTGGTAAAGCATTAATCAATAAACTGCAACTCTCTCCATAAACAATTCAAGAAAACCTGATATGCAACAACTGAATCAATAGAGACGGTCATGGTCGAAGGCACACTATATCACAATCAGAATTCTTGGATTAGAAAACACAGACAGAAAGCTGGTAAGACTCCAGGGCAAATAGATACAAGACATTTCAAACTGCAAGAGAGATAAGGCGAGACACACAGAACAATTTAGAGCAGAAATCGATGATTAGTTATTGTTGCATGCTGAAATGCATTTTTCACGTACTTAGGTCATTTCAAAGGTGAGGCTATCTATAGTAATTGTTTGTTTGTTTATTTATTTAGAGTTTTAGGGCGCCTGCAACTGCTATGGTCATATAAGCACCCAGAGGTAAGTAAGATGATAGGCTAGTTAAAGGAACAGCCAGACTTTGACCCTGCCAGGGACGTTTCACAGAGAGATGATTTACAAGGAAAAAAATATCATCTCTCAAAAAAAAAAGACAAAGAGATGTGGTCCAGGGAGACCCAGGATATTCTACTGCCCTTTGTATACAAAAGTAGTCAGTCCTACATAGCAAGTAAGCCTAGAGTCTGTTAGGACGGCAGGAAGTACCAAGACTGAGCTAACAGATACAAAACAGCTGTGTGTGTATGCTTGTTAAGGGAACACTGGAGAGAGTGCTGGAAAGAGATGATCCAGAAGAAGCGACCACCAAAATGTCTTTGATCAAAGATCAGCAATAAACACATTTTAAGTGTGAGTTGCTTGAGATTTTGATAAAATCTTTATATTGCTCCTCTTACTTACAGACTGTCAATAAGGACAGCAAGGATTCCCAGGAGCCACCAACAAGAGCCTCCTGAGTTTTAAACAGAGCTAAATAAAACAATTGCATGTATTTAAAAATGGAGTCTACACACACCTACACACAAATAAGTATTTCAACAAACCCCTCTCAATATTTCATGCAAGTTACAAAAATGATAATTCCTGACATAGGCAATTGTCAGAGATCTGAATGAAAATTGAGATCCCCATTCGGAGAATGTGGTAACACAACTTTTTAATCCCTTTTCATCCACATTGTGTGTCATTCTAATGTTGGATTCCTTTCACAGACACTGGTCACAATTCCAACCTTCCCCATATATGAAGCCATGTAAAGAAACTAACTCGTACCTCTAAACGGTGTAACTCTTCTAATAAATCACCATTCATTCATCCTTCAAGACATGAATCCATGAAACAAATCTGATTTAATCTCAATTTTGATGGAATATTGTTACAATATTAGTTTGATTAAACTCTTCACTACTTCAGCCTTGAAATGATTCACTACATTGCATGTGCTTGATTTCAGAAAATACTTCAAAATGTAGGTCACGGCTGCAGTGACAAGCACAGCCCTATTGCAGATGTGCTTCAAGTACACACACAGGATGGTTATCAAGCTACACACTATGATGCATGTTGATGATGGATAATCAATCCAATATTGGCTGTCTATTGATGGACATGTTAATTAGATGGATAATCAATCCAATATTGGCTATCTATTGATGGACATGTAAATTAGATGGATAATCAATCCAATATTCGCTATCTATTGATGGACATGTAAATTAGATGGATAATCAATCCAATATTGGCTATCTATTGATGGACATGTAAATGAGAATCTTATCTGGAATGCACATTTTTCTACTTGTCCCAAAAAGAATGCATTTATCCCACAAATGAAATGGAAGAATGTTTCAATGTGCAGACCTGACACAGGGAAAGTAGCATTGTGACATACACCTACAAAACATACAGACATTACAATATGGAAATTTATAAAACTGCCCAGCACTAGCAGTAAGTGACACTGAGACTCAACACACATTATCAAGAGGACAATAATGAATCATTTTGATTTTAAAACAACACCTGACTGGCCAATCTTTGCTGATGCTGACGGTTCTATCAGGATTAGACAATATTGTGTTATATAAATAATTGCCAATTCCATTTCATATTGAGATGCGAAACACATTGAAAGAGAGAGACATCACAGGCAAAAGTTTATGACCAAAAAAAGGGGCTGCTTCAACATCTCTTTCTTATTAAGAGAAAATATAATTTTAAAAATGAACATAATAAACATGGAAAAAGTTAATACAGGAACATGGCATTGTACTCTTTCTCTTTATCAAATTGCTATCATCACTTGATCACTTGCTCCAATAAACTCATGAACACACAGCACAAATCCTCACAGCTACATCTGTATCTGACCTTGAAGAGGCAGTGAGGGGGAAGTCAGGTGACAAATAGTTACAGTCTGACACACACACAGTCTTGGCTCTCAAGGACACTCTGTACTAAATCCAAAATCCAAACCAAAATTGTCTTTTCCTATTTTCATGTATTCCTGACTTCAAAGATCCCTCATCTCTTTTTCAGAAAGGAAAGGAATACCTAATGGACTGTGGTTATGATCAAAAGTAGATCCTTCCTCTCAAACTACTGTTAACTGTCCTCGCTTAGGTCCCCTTGACTTTTTGGTCGTTCTCCTTTGACTGGGTGATCAAGACACGTGTCCATGTGAGCAAAGTAGACTTTTATTGAGGTCTTGCTGTGCTTGCACACCAGCTCATCTATGGACTCAAACACAGCGCAGTCCTGCCTGAAGCCATAGCCCTTGCCGTTGGGGTGGTTGATCACGCAGTGTTTCACAACAGTGCTTCCATCCTCGTTACCTGCCCTAAACATGTGACACACAAAGACACAAAATGACATAAATATCATCACTCAAATAGAACTTTTTACAAATGACTAAAGCGCTATGTGCTTTACAATCCAACATATTTTGCTAAAAAAAATTCTCAGAGGAAGCTTCACCCAAAATTCTGACTTTTTACATACAGCGCTTTACTTTACAGACTAAATTGGAAAGATACCAAATAACGCTGAAATAAAAAAATTAAAAAAAGCAAAAAGAAACATTTCAAGATTTTATCACCTCAATTAAATCTTAGGAATAATATGACAAACTAATTAAGACATAAAAAATTTATGATGAGTCAGAGTTTGCCTTGACGTACACAATGGACAATGCGTAAGGTGTGTCTATCTCATCTCTGGCTCGGATAAGGAAAGTCCCAGCTGGCTCATTCTGCAGGTAGAGTATGGCCTCGTCCCGGGAGCAGTTCATCAGCCAGAGTGACCGGTCTGGTGCTTCCCCACTGCACTCCTCAAGCAGGCACTCCACCAGCTCACTCTTGCCCCCCTCCTCCAGCACTTGTCTGGCAACAACCAACCAATTAGAGAACAAAGACATCATAGATGAATGCGACATGACATGAACAGAACATGACATTTTTTAAGGCATTATATTTTCCCCGGCCATTTTATCTTAGACAGAAATTATGTGATATAGATAAGAACAATCTTTTAAAGATAATTCTAACAAATTGATTTTTCTCAGCGTTAGTTCAATAACGAATCGACATGCAAATGCAATTTTTTTGTCCTCACATTCGAAGCTTCTCACATGCAACCTCTGCATCCCTAAGGACCTCTACATGATAGTTAAGGGCAAAAGTGATGTCATTGAAGGTCTGCTCAGAGGCCTTGAGGTCCTGCTGAGTGTGTCCCATCCTTTCCTCTAGAGTCTGGTGCCTCTCCCGAATCAGCTCTTGGTTCTCTTTCAAGCTGGGAGAAGGTAAGGGAGGACATGGGAATAGAGGCAACAGAGTAAGTAATGATGTGCAAATGAGCAGCAACAGTAGAAAACATTCCAAAAAACGAGAAAAAAGTTGAGTTGAAAGGGGTGGGATAACGGTCAATTAGCATCACCATATTAGCCAAAGAAGAAAAAAAAAGAGGTAGTCTTCATCTAAATGGTTCCCAATGATTTACAAATATGGTTGCATTCTAATTTCGGCAAAAATGTCCATGGTCTCTGCATGTCTTTCGGGGTGCCATGCAGTTTTGTTTGTAAATCTTTCTGTCGAACTTCAATCAATATAACTTTTCCTTTTTCTTTTCAAAACACATGAAAGAATAGCAAAATCATTTCTATCAGGCTTACTTTCTTAATCCAAAAAAATATGAAGAGTAATTTTTTAACAAAATTTGTAATAAATTCTTACATTAGTTTCTTATCCTGAGACAAGTCTTCCTCACTCATCATATCAGTGTCCTTGACATTAAGCATCTGAGAGAACATGTCCCTGGCAGTCTCCAGCACTCGCTCTCGTAGCTGTGCTCCATCCAGTTTCTTCACAAGTTGAAGAAGAAAAAGGTAAAAGAAATAGTACAATGATTGGACAATACAATTGCACGAACAAATCAGACTGAGAACACAGCTAACAGGGGCCATCACTTTGTATCTGATTCTCATCTGTTAGACTAGTACCTTACCACCACACTGCAGTGAGAGTCAAATGGTGCATAGGATTTTCTAGAGCCTTTGACACCAAAGCAAAAAATCTCTCACCTTGTTATGAAACATGTGTCGTTCTTTCAGGTTGATGTATTGCTGCTTGGTTTTCTGCAGCTGTCTCCCACAGTCTGCTAACATTGACAAACTCTCATAATTAGTTGCAGGAATCGGTTTAGGCCGCTAAGGACAAATAAGAGAATTATGAAGATTAAAGGAATCTTTCATTATAGTTTAACATTCAGGTCATTGAGTTCATTCCCATGGGAAGCTTATCAATGAATGACGTGAAACATTATTTTAGAAAGACAATTTAAGTACACTGACTTTCTTGATTGTATAAAAAAAAAAAACAGCACAGAAAAAAAAACACATACACACAAAAAAAGACAGGCATTTGAAATCCAATATAACTGGAAAGGCTCTGTATTTAGCCGAATATAGTTCTCCACATCAAAAGGTTTTTTATTTATAATATATTTTCAGGTCATTTTGCGAAACTGCTAAGGATTTTGGAAAATGATTCTCCCTTGAAGTGAGCTTAACATCATTAAAGTAACAACTGAAAATTATCTGGATAAAACCTGGACTTTGAAATCAGGTTGTCACTATAATTTCAGAGTTTATTATTTTCACCCATGGTGAATAGTTCTAAAAATGACAACAGCACAACTTGCTTCATCATTTTTTCAAAATACAATTGAGGAAAAAAGTTTTTCAAGTGTGACCATGCATGGGCAACACAAACTGTACCTTTCTGGACGGCCAGGACAGCAGCTTAGTGTCGAGTCTCTTGTTGAAACCAGCCAGAGTGTTATGTCGATAATGTTCTATCAGCGCTGATACAGAGCGGAAGGTGCAATCATTCACCTTAAGACCAAAACATCCGTCATTTTTATACAACTTGAGACATTTTGACTGGCCATCTTTCCTGAAAACATTTTAATAAGATTCATTGAATCAGATTATTGAGCAAAAAAAAAAGCAACAAAGGAAAACAAAAGTTTTGCTCTTGTCATTCAACTCCCCAATAAAGTCAAATAAAAATAATGGAAAAACAATGGAAAAAAACAACCCCAGACAAAATCAAAACATTTTAATCATCCCTATGAGGCAGCCCTCAAAATAACACATCCACATCAGCATTAAATCTTTTTTTTAGCCATGTGCGGCTCTGTGGCTCACAGAGTAGGCATTTTACATTGTGACTGAGAAGATTTTCTCACATAATATTTGCCATCTGTCTAAAATCAGTTTCATTATTGAAGAAACTCAGTCTTTGTCCAAGAACAAAAAAAAATAAATAACAAACTTTTCCCAAACCGATATAAAGGGTAGAATAGTGTGATACATGAATGCCCTAAAGGTGCATTTTAATGGAAGCTAATTGATGTCATAGGTAATGCGCAATACCACGGCGCATCTGTCATCAAAGAGTTGATTATAAATGAGCGTACATTACATACTCACCTAACTGTTAATGTATAGTCTCCTGCAGTGGTAGAATCTCGGAGAAGAAAGGATCCATCAGGTTGATTTTTTAACATCTGTTCCGCATCGCTCCTACAAATGGCACAAACAAACGTCACTCATTAGGAAAAGGGAGAGAATAAATATTTAACTATTTCTCTAAAATTTTGTTCCAGATATAATTTTGAATAAATAAGTATGGTATTGAATTATTTAAATAAAAAAATTATGAAATTATATTTGTTTTGGTGATGAGGAATATACACTATAAAGACACAACACAGCTTCATTTGGGTGGTCTGGAAAACAAGAAAAATATAACAAAAGGAATGTTTTTGTTAAATGGAAAAGGACAACAAGAAGGAAATACTTAAAAGAATGTTGTTGGAGTTCACAAAATTAGACAAAACTGTAAGCAAATGATGCATAGACAGAATTTGATAGAAAATTGGAGACATACCGAGAAATGTCTCCCTGATACCAGGGCCAGTTTTGGAGATTATCTGGCACGCCATTTTCTCGATTTGTCACGGAATGAGATTGATTCCTGGGTGTTGGAGACAATGTGTAATTTGTGTTCTCTGGAGGCGTGTCCGGCAGGGAGTAAGCGTCAACACGTTTCACTTGACCCCCCACATTGACATCACTATCCATGAACATAGCCTCTGGTGCTGGGGTGTCTTTAGGTGACGTACACTCAGGGGCTTCTGAAGATATCATGTCTCGCCTCCGAGGCGGTCTCATCGGTGGCATTGTCGCGCTTTCAATTTCTTTCGCTTTTGGAGCAACTTCACCAATGTTATAATATACTCTCTCCTTATTGTCACAGTCAGGCAAACTGTCACATGCACCGCATTCTGAGGGAACATTAGAGCCATCCATTTTCTCATTCCTTAAATCTCTGTCTTATATACAAGTGCCCACATTTTGTCTCATCAAGGATACATATGAACCATGCTGGGGATGTATTTCAATTTACTCGAAGAGAATCCTGTAAAATGAAAACATGTTTCAAGATTACAAGAAGTAAATCATAGTTCCTATTCTTCACAGGAGACAAATAAATTGATTATAATGATAATATCAAATATTTACCTCTTCAACAATATCAAGGTCTACATGGAATATACTTTATCAAATCTTTGTCCTATCTGACATGTAGTATATAATTATTCTAGATAGTTATTTCATCTTCCGCAGAAATCAACAGTAAAAAAAATTGTATAAAATGTAATAGGATAGATGAGATGTTCTGCTGGTGAAAAAGTACAATGAATACCATGCTCAAACTGAGCATTGGAGATCAGGAGTACAGTTCTGAATGTACAAGGCATACCACTTAATGTAGTAGGTTGCCAAAACTTTCCACACAGCTTTACTTTCATTGAGTTTTAGAGACCTTCCTACAGCTCTTCTCAGTTTATGTTGAGTGGCAGGAAAGCCTGAAAAAATCCAAGTCTAGCAGGCATTTGAACCCACACTTAACGAAACCAGGATTCAGAGCTCTGAGCACAGACACTGAACAGACTAGGCTATCATTCTGAGTCAGTCCATTAAAAAGTACTCCTGTGCTTAGCTTCCTAATCTAGAGTCTCTAGTCTACATTGCCCTAAAAAGTTTGCAAAGTTTGGCTCTTGTTGAAGGATAGTCTAGAAAAGTCTTGACCTATTCATACAAAGGAGTAGAACTATTTGATTTAGAAATGGAAACAATATTCCAATTTTAACAAGTGCTCTCCATGATCACTAGAGACTAATTTACACGTCTATCCTAATTTACACGTCTTTTACTTTTAGCAGACTACGGAAGTCAATTGGAAAATTGATCCCATAATCGGGTCACATCGATGATAATCATACAATATCCAAAATATCTGTTAAGTTATACACATCCATTAATTGTTTGCAACTCACAGATTTCAGATTTGAAATAGCGTTCACGTAAGTCTAGACCTAGACCCCCTAGATAATCCACTATCTATTGTATAAAACAATATCTTACGACCATTGAATCCGCAGCTCCGTGATCTGAAGATGAGGATTTCCCAGCGAGAAAAATAGACGTGTCACATAAATAACCGATGATGTTTCTATTGATTTTAACTGTAGTCTAGACTACATCATTTACAATTTGGGTAATTTTCAAACTCGAGTAAACAAACACATTTTACACACCCTCGGTGGATAGAAAGAAGTTCAGAGAGATAACGGTAGTCTACCCAAAACACACACAAAGTCACAAAGTAAACTTTTCAAAGCGGAAGGATAAACTTGATGAACTGAACAGAGGTCACAGGTCACAAGCGAAGCAATTTGGTTGGATTGGTTCATTTGCGTAAATATGTTAGTCTTGAAATAGACCAGGTATCTTAGTTTTACTTTTAGACTTTCGAGTAAAAGCCTCTAGGGCCCATGGCGATAAGAGGCCAAAAGATCGAACTGGACGCTTCGGGCCCAGGTATCTTTGGTATTTGGTGATGTCTGAATTGTAGAGTAGATTAATTTGGTAACTTACTTGATCTCCGATTATGGCATGCAGTATGCAGCCTGATTTGATTTATAGGCAGCAAGCGTTTTCTTTCCGCCTTATCTATAGATAGATAGAATCAATTTTACCGGAGCTAAATAGACAGGTATTGTATAGATACTCAATAGAAACGAATACACACACACACACACACACACACAGGTAACGTTAATAATAATATTGATATTGATAAAAAAAAATAGTAACGATAATGATAACAGTAATGATAATGATGATGAGAATAATGTTAATAATTATATCAATGATGATTATGATGATAATAATAATAATACCTAATGATAATAATAATGAGAAGACGAAGAGGAAGTTTATTCAGCGAATGAATAAGGAAGTCAAAAATGGGACTATACCACAGACCTCACTCTGGAAAATGTTTTTCTGTTTTTTTCTTCTGTTTCTCCATTTTTTCTGTTTTTTTCTTCTGTTTCTCCATTTTTTCTGCTTTCCTTGGCTTTGACTCGTTTCTGCACTGCATACTCTATCACTCGGGTTTGTCTCATTTCTTGTGATTCCCAGTGCTTGCTCCCCACCTTACTGTCGTTTTACAATTTAACTCATTGGAGCAATTCCTGTTGTCGTTTGTCTCTCTTCGTTCGTTCGTTCTTGTATGTGTGCCCCTTCCCGCCAGGAGTAGACATAATGGAGGTGTGTTTGTTAAGGGGAGGGGGTCGGACTACGTGTTCTCACAGCGAGTTGGTAGCATGGACAGAGTTATAAGTACAAGCTAGACTAGATGCTCTCTTATTTAGGGGAGCGGATAGCTCAAGTGGTTAGCTCGCTGTCTTGGATACAGCCAGCCTTCCCCAAGCTGACAGCAGCGTAAATAGTAGAGCTACAGCACGTTGATCAGAAACATCAGAATCCATTTAGCCATACAGTTACAATGTACAACATATGATCAGCATTGTGCCAGGAAGGACATCTCGCTGCTATCTCCTCCACAGAGTTCAGCATTGCGAGCCAACTGTCGGGTTGAGAGATTTTTCAAAGCGTGGTGAATGATTGCACATTATGAATATTCCCCTTACCCGATCATGGACACTGGAGTCGAGATTCTTATTCTTACTTCTATTCTCTGCACGTTTAGCAAACAGTCTACACATTATCTGACCTGAGTGGTAACTTAACCCTTTCCACACTAAGGCCACCAAAATCCTCAAAACTTGCCGGTTCTTATACCAGATACCAGTGGCGGATCTAGTCTTAAACATGAGGGTGGACACATTACGAAATCAATCATGTAAAAACAACAGTTATTTTAACAGTCCCTAAAGTGTGATATTTAACAGCGTTATTTAGAGTTGCGCCGAG
>JAUEKZ010182270.1:0-13442 GCA_031471865.1 Melibe leonina | reverse complement strand
ATATGCCAAAAGCCTGAATTTCATTTTCAAGATTTTGCATATTTCAGTTTGGTTAGAAGCAGACCTCGCTGTGAAAGGGTTAAGACTTCACTCGATATTCCAAATTATCATTTCTTCAGAAGAGTTTGTAAAATGAACGTCCGTGTGGGAAAAGCTACTTAAAGTCATCCATTATTATTGAAATAAAATATTTACCCCTCCAAACCCTCCTATAAGTAGAATCTTAAATACTGAAAGAAAAAGAAACAAAAAAGAGACCGAAAATGTTAAGAAAACCTTTTAACAAACCACAGGGTTTATAGAGACTTCTGTAACTTTAATGTAAAAGAGCTTTTACCAACAATGTTGTCATTGGCTCCAGGAGAGGAAGGAGTGGCCGGAGGGGTGGAAGGCGGCTTCATGATGTCGTCAGGGTGCGGCTTTCTAAAGCCGTTGAAAGGCACGAGCTCGTAGCATTCATTCAAGATGTCTAAATTGACATCAGAGCTAATGCTCATAAAACCGTATGAGGTTTTCTCTGCCTGAAAGAATGAGGAAAATATTTATTAGAGGATTACTATGATACAAGACTATTTGGACATAGCATTCTTCAATTAGGTTTAACAATGACATCAACACTACAGAGAAAACCTGACACTCAAGCTAAAGACACATTAACAGTACGAAACTACTAGTAAAACACATTAAATGATTTACTTGAATGTTGAGAGTCACGAGATAAAAAGAAAATGACACATAAATTACGCTAGAATGAGGTCGGGATTGATTTAAAATTTTCCCCTGACATTCATCTTTCAGCTTTAAAGTGATAAAAAGAGGGGGGATCACTAGGCCAGTGGGTTAGCTTTCAATTAAACGTTTAATTGTTGTCTGTTTAATGCCTTTCAGTTTCCTGATGTGAAGCTAAAATCCAGGCATTTAATCTTATAATTTTTAAAAAGTCCAATCTTAATTTTAATCAGTACCAGATTTTTTTACCTCTGCAACTAGACACTGCATATCTGAATCTTGAGCCTCAATCAACTCTGCCAGAAAGTAGTCCCCGTAGGTACTCCGCAGCATGTCGCTCTGACGGTTGAAGATTGGTGTCAGGTCATCGTGATCCTCAACACTGCAAGGAAACAAACAAGTTTTTATTTAGCAAGGATAAAGACGATTCAATAATAAATCAAAGTGAAAGTATTTGAACCGTTGTTGCTTTTTTTAAAAATGAAATTTTCTTGATTAGATATTCTAACAAGAAAACTATGAAATTGACATAATCATTATGGTAATAATAACTGCCCTGTGTACGATTCCCTTTGAAGTAACAGTTTTCTTAAAGAAAGCATATCACAGAGATTAATCAATAAATGGATCAAATTTTTTGTTTTTTAATCCAAGCTATGTCCAGGTCCAGCTCTTTTTCTTCTTCCAATTGACTGAGTATTACTGTCAGTGCGCATGTCAACTTGGTTGATTACAGACCTCCTAAACTGAAGAACCTTTTTAAAAAAAATTTAAGTCAATCATTTAAAGGGTCTTTCTGAAAGTTACAAGATGGAGCATATTTTCAAAGGCTTCAATGTTGTTCATAAGCTTTGCTTTGTCTGGTTATATATACAGGAATAAAACATAACGTGATACGTTATTAACGTGATACGTCCCTGCATCCAAAGATAACCAATCATAGAACCAGGAGAGAAACTTGTGGGTTGAAATAAAAGCAAGTAGGGGATTAGCTTACTGTGTTGTCTTTGATTGGCTTTAGGAACAAGATTTTTTGGACTTAACCACATATCATTTTCTTCTGGCTGTGTGTAAGTTTTTTTTAATAAAAATTCAACGAGAACTTCTGGCCAAAAAAGGCTTTGACCAAGTTCTGTAAAAACTTACTAAGCTTGGCGGATATGGAGAACAGGAACGTGATCGTGTCGTCTACAGACAAACATGACGCAGCTTTCTGACGTCCCCGGGTTGCTGTCATTTTTGTCCATGGGATTGAAGGAATTAGCCAGGGAGGGATCTATAAAAATGAATGAGGAATGCTGTGGTTAATTCATATCTTATCAATACAAAGTTACAATGAGTTTCTTATTTTTTTTGGAATTGAATGATATTTTGCGCACTCGCATAGGCATTTTCTTTAAAAAATATCTAATATCTTCATCACCTGCGGGAATATGCAATATCCCTACAACACACCACCTGCCTAGCCTCTGAGAGAGGACTACATCTCCTGACGAAATCCACCAGTACGTACAAGCCGATGGATAAAGTAAATATTAAGTAAGTCATATCTTTATGAAGATGAATGGTCAAAGGCAAAGAATATAATTTGTTCAACAAAATCAACAGAGCATCGTGTACCTGGAAATGTTCCAACAGGAACAGTCAAAAACAGGAAATGTAGCTCAGGTACAGCATTAAACGCTGTTCGAATGATTTCATGAGCACATCCCATGGCATACTCTTTCTTTGCCACAAAGTAATGAAGGAATAGTGAGTTCATGGCTGAGATCTGAAATGATAAAAACAGCATGAATCTGGTGAGTCAACTTTATATACAGTATAACAGGATATTATTTTGCTCTACTTTTCCCTGACTATATGAACAGTGAGTCTTTTAGTAGAGCCTACGAGACCCATAAAAATGGAGCTTATCCTGGTTTCTGTAGATAGAAGCAGACAAGCAACAATGGTTGCCACCCTCTGGATAGGATGCTGGTGCCTACTTTTTTGTTATTATTTTTTAAATTTCAAAATGTTAGAACCTATTTTATGTTTTTTTAAGGTTAAAAAATTATCTTTTGAAATAAATATCTAGCAGTTGGATCTCCTTTTTAAAATAAAACACAGCAGGTCCTTAATAATGTTGTAATATTTAGGATTTAAACAAAAAAGCCTTTTCTGTGAGAATATTCAACTTAGACTCCTCTGTAATAAGATTCTTATCCTCCATTGATAAGATAATACACATCAAATAATACCTACCTGCTCTCCGCAGTACTTTTTCTTAAACCATGTCTCCCATTCGGCAGAATCAACGTCTTCGAGGTTTGGGTAATCCATAAAGGCACCGTGCCCCATGATTTCATCGTCTTTATTACAAAGTGTGATTGCCAACACAGCTTTCTCTCTGAATATAAAAAAAAAAAAAAAAAAAAAAAATTTGCAAGATCATTAATCACATGAGAAATGTTTTAAAAGTAAGAATCACACAACTTGATGCATTGTGTATGGTACTAAAGCTGAAAAACATCAAGGACAAAATCTCATTTAGGTCAGTGGGTGGGTCAACACCTAAATAGATACTACACTTATACATATTCATAAATAGTTATGTCTGAACTGTCAAATCCGAAAAGATTTATATGTTCACTATCAAATGGTTTCAGGGCCCAGTTTTATATCTGGTTACAAATTATGGAGCATTGGGACTTGTCATACGTTCTTGCAACCAATCATAACCAATCACAGAGCCAGATGAGAAACTTTAGATCAAAACAAAAGCAAGCAGGTGATCAGCCCAGTGTGCTGAGCATTTGATGGCGATAAGGAACATGATAGTTTTAGTTTCATTTCTTATAATCAGCCATACAACAATGGAATTAGATTTACTCCTGGGTTACCTACTCATGAAATTTTATTGAGATGTTATTGCTATATTGGAGTAAAGAGTGAGGTGAAGAAAGTAAAGAAATTGTTCCAGGAGAAGGCTGTATGAATCTGGTACAGCATGACGAGTATTGAAGTCACACCTTTAAACACGGATGTCAAACCCTTCAGACTTATTACTGCGTTAGCAATTATAATAAGACTCATGTCATGTTTCTTCAAATACTATTGTACAAAACCCTCTATGCTGTAAACTATTCTAAGGAAAAAAATCACTCATAATTTGAAAAGAATCTAACATAGCTATATCTACAAAACTGCCCAAAAAAACAATACTGTGATAAGAAATATGGAACTTACATGACATTGACGATATTAACTCTCCCAAACAACTTTTCTGTCCATGGCTCCACGAGTTTGATGATGTGAGGGGCGTCCAAAGACTCGGTACGGCGGGCTGTGATTACCTCTGCCTCACCCTCAGGGGTTGTCGGCGTTGCCATCTCTAAATTTTATTGAAATAAAAAATTTTTAGAAAGTAAGTCCTTTAGAGCTTTATGGCCCATAGACCCGGAGCTTATCCCGGTTTTTGTAGCATGAAGCGGATATATGACATTGGTTGCAATCATCTAGCTAGGACGCTGGTCTATCACAGACTACTTTCCCCAACCCAAATTGTGGATTAGTACCCATTTTACACCTGGGTGTGGTGAGGTAATTGGAGTGAATTTTCTTGCCCAAGAAAAAATCGAAGTCTCCCTTGTTAGAATCAAACCCGGAGCCCCAAGGTTCTGTGCTGCGTCACTACCAGTTAGGCCACCGCACCTCCTAAAAACAGTTTCAAGGTAAATTATTGATTTGAAATCCAATTTGATAGCCTGTAATTGAGCAAAAATTTTGCAGTAAATTATTCAAAATTTTATTCTTCTTTGTGCATTTCATTTTAAATATCAGGTGACTTTAAGTGAACATTTAATTTGCAAAGCCATTTTGCTCCTTCAATGAGATTTGAATAACCTTTTTTTGAATATTAATCGCAACTCCACAACCACTCTACATACCACAATGAAAGTTTTAGGATAGCTGAGATATTACCTAAACACCTATGTAGCAACATAACCAATCCGTGTAGGATCACTGTTTTCACGAATGAGACTCTACTTTTGCAACAAATATTTCATATAGGCTTCATGCTAAATTGCAAAATGTTTGACACTTATACGGCAGGTGACATTGAATATCTTTCAGATGAAAAAAAGCGAAACATACTATCTAGATCTAGGCTAAAATTGTTAAAAAATAGAAGAAAACAATTGATATGATCATTGTTTTTTATTTAGAAAAGAACACATGAATAGTCTAGATAGCTAGATGTCAGAACAAAAATCATCATTTTGACAACGTTGGTACTTTGTTAGTCTAAAACATATTAAAAAATTAAATAATGTAGCTCCCATCACCCCTAATTATAAAAAAATATGATAACAACAATAAAAATTAAAGAAAAGAAAAAGAAAGAAAGATGAAAAACCAAACCATAGACCCAATGAATTAGACAGCAAAGGTGACCCAATAGGGCATTGCAATTCACTAAGTCACGATCTTAAATATAGCCAGCACATTCAAATGACTTACTTGGTAACTTTAAGGCGGTGAATAAGTTAAATCAAGGCTCGAATATATTGATGCTTGATTAGAATCCTCTTGGCAAAACGAACACCTCAAGCACTGATGTTACGCCGCCATATTTACCTTAGCAACAACTTGTTCCGGAACTGCTAAAGAGAACTCTTCACTTTTTATTCTACTTTCTCTTTCAGTTTCTGTTTCGAAACAAAATGGCAGCCTCTATCCCTCAAGTAAAGCAAGAACCTGCAGATGATACTATTCCAATTGATATTGAAGCAAAGTATGCCTAGATACATGTACATTAACCAAAAAAGGAGAAAATACAATGTATTAGATATTATCATCACCAAGATTACCTGTTTTCATCTCTTAAAGATTGGTTTGGGGCATTACTTGTCTTCTGCTGCAATATTTTGCAACAATTTTTATGGTTCATTGGTTCATATGTAGGCCTGTGATTAGACCACTAGAGTTGTAGGATTGTTTTCAAGAATATTATTTTCACACCAGAAAATATTGTTAGTTGATATGGTTATAGCGATATTATTAGAGTTATGATAAAAGAAATTTATTTGGCAAATGTCTAGTTAGACACTAAACAAATTTTGATGATCTGGAAAAAGTGACCTCGACTAAGTTATAATAATTATAGTTATTGCTCTAACCTTTTCTTTTCTTTTATATTTAAAAATCTAAATCCCTGCATTTTTTTACACATATGTAGATAAACATTTATTTCAAAAAGTATTTTTTAATCTTTGCAGGATTACTGAATTGTGCAATTCGAATCCCAAAGGCATCAGTGATGACCTCATCAAACAACATCTTCCCCAGTGCGATATTCAGCAAAGAGTTACCGCAGTCAACAGGCTTTTGTCAACAGTAACACTACTTTCTCTTCTCAGATAGATCTATTGATTTTTGCATTTGTCGGAAATTTAATTTCATATGTGTTAGACCCATAGCTCTATTCTACAAGTTTTTATTAATTTATCTGTAACATATTTTTGTTGAAATCTTCCTATCTTTAATGGTGTTTTAAAACTTGATGAACAAGTGTGCCATAAAATAATCTTATTCAAAATTGTTTTGAAATAGACTGATAAAGACAGTTACAGTTGTTCATTTTTTAACCCAACTTTAAAGCACGTTATTCAAAGTCCTTAAAAATCGAATTTTGTGTTTTCATTCATACACTAAACTGTTTAATATTTGTCATACACAGAATCGGATAGAACTGTTGAAAAGTGGTGCCAAACTGTTGTACAGACTGAAAGATCCTAATGTTTTGAGGTGAGAGCTGTGTATTATCATGTTTTTCCACTATTACTATACCAAAGCATAAAAATGAAAAGAAAAATCATTCTGACTCACGTAGTCATCTTTCCCATTATTCATTTAGCATGGTGTAAATGTTAAGATCAATATTCACTGATCATCATTTTAAAGCAAACAAGCCAATAAACAAATAGTTATATAAAACATGGGACACAATTCCTATATAATAACAGGTAAGATTATCTGATTGTACCCCTGGATACAAATATCAACTATAGCTAATGATGCATATTATATCAACGTTCATTACACAAAAGCGATCTAACAATGTTTGAAAACACATGAACATAAGAATTCACCTTTTTACTTGACTAAAAATGTCCTCAGTGTTGTGAAAGGTGCTGACACGGAGGAGAAGGTGGTCTTTCAAATCATCAAAGATGCTCAGAACAAGGGTAAGTAGTTTCATGTTTGTTTTGGTCTGTTAGATTCTGTTTGTGTTTTATTTAAAAATGAACGAAGGAAGTACCAATAAAACAAAACGTCAAACTGTGCTAAGAAGAGATGAGCTGGAGACATGGAAAAGTAATAATTAATCAGATCTATGGATTTTGAAGGAGGCATGGTCGCCTAACTGGTAGTGACGCAGCACAGAACCCGGGTTCGATTCCTACCAGTGGCACTTCGGTTTTTTCTAGGCCAAGAAAATTTACTCCAATTGCCTCACCACACCCAGGTGTAAAATGGGTACCAATCCACAATTTGGGTTGGGGAAAGGGATCTGTGATAGACCAGTATCCTATCCAGAGGATGGCAATGATTGCCATTTGTTCGCTACAAAAACCGGGATACGCTCCGGGTCCATGGGCCATTAGGCTCTAAAGACTTACATATGTACTTACTTACTACTATTGATCTTGACATGATGCGTCCTGCTCCAAACCATTTGCTATCATTGAGATCGTTTTTGTATCCTAGGTTGTTGACTTTCTGTACAGCAGCTACTACATTCTACTATGCTTGTAGCAAAGTCCTTGGGGGACAAGAAAGAAGATTGCTATATCAGAAGTTCACTATAAACATTGGAAGACAATGTGTTACTCATTGCGCCTGTTCCGAAAAAATTTATCACTACATCCAAAATTCACTATGAGGAGTAGGCTGTCCTCTTGTTTTTCACGAGATATTGCTGGTGTAGAAATTTACTATTATTCTTACCATTTTTATTATCATTATTATTAGATGAATGAAACTACCAATGCACTGTGTAAAACAATGCACTCTTTAGATTAAAATTCAATAGCTCACATCAGTGAACAAATCAACTCTTATGCTACTCCAAAAGAGGGGGAGGGGTGGGGTGGGAAGAGATGTAGTTTTTATGCATGTTTCATAGCTTATCTTTCAGTAACTCTGTACA
Organism: Melibe leonina; assembly: GCA_031471865.1. Classification (NCBI taxonomy): domain Eukaryota; kingdom Metazoa; phylum Mollusca; class Gastropoda; order Nudibranchia; family Dendronotidae; genus Melibe; species Melibe leonina. Next base: position 5,518 of record JAUEKZ010182270.1, on the reverse strand, counting down.
AAATCAAATGTACACAAACACTTTACTTGAATAATTTGTTCAGATAAGCAAACAAATTATCAGTCAAAGTGAACATTTACCATTAAACCTTGAATTAACAAATTCAGCAATCACTCATAATTTGAAAAGAATCTGACATATCTAATCTATATAACTTATTATAACTACCAAAAAAAGAATACCATGATAAGAAATGTTCAATATTCAAAATTGTTGAAATTTCTGGGCCACCTTGAACCTCCCCTTCCATCTCTTTCTTTCCTCAATGCAAGGCATCTGGACCAGGGACATTCGCATCAAGAGCAACCTGAAAAACATTCAAGTGTTGAACAAAATTCTAAAGAATTTGGAGAGCAAAAAGCTCATCAAGGCAGTGAAATCTGTGAATGTGAGTATGGACTGTGTTTGCCAAGGTACTCACTATAATGCCAGAATTGTGCTAACACACACGATTGTTTTATCGTGTTATTTGGGGGGAAAGCAGGGGGAAAAAAGTGTCCTTGACTTGTTGTTGAAAGAATTGAAAGATGTTGCGATTATTACGTCAAACGCAATGGGTCTAAGCTCATGTAGTGGATGTCATGATTGTGTGGGTTTAAAGTTTGCAGCCCAAAGCAATGTGAGATATTTTGTCTCTGCTGATTTTCATCTTTTTCATTTCATTTCTTCATTTGCCTGAGCCATATGTCACAAACAAATTACTTAGATAAACTAAGTGTATTCAAGCTTCTCGTGTCCAGCCGTTACTACTGTTTTCAGATGTTGTTGTATATGAGGTTACAGGAAAAGTCAAGCACTGTTGTTCACCTTACTGTCATTAAACTGTTGTTCCCCGGTTAAAAAAACAACAAAATGTTATTTCTATCCTGGTTATGTATGTGGAGAATGTCGCTCAGATTTAATTCTTATTCATAGCTAACACAAACAGAGGCTGTGTGGCTATTTCAAAGGACCAAGACCACAAAATGTTTCGTTACTAAAGGTAGTCAAAGACACAACAAAGTGGGCTGATCATCTGCTAGTTATAAAGTCAAGTTTCAGGGCAGCAATTTTGAACATTAAATCAAGGTTCCTTAGTTTTCTTAACCCTTTCATAGCGAGGTCTGATTCTAACCCAACTGAAGTATGCAAAATCTTGAAAATGTACGTGTTTTTATACCAGATAAATCAGATTTCAGTGAAAGAATTGAAAGGCATTGTGATTTCAGTGAAATGAAATCTGATTTACCTGGTATAAGAATAGGCAAGTCTTGAAGATGTTGGTGTCTTTAGCAGTGAAATTGAAAGGGTTTATTATAATTATGTGAGCTGTGTGTGAGTTGTTGTGTAGCTTGTTTTGCTCTATATATTTCTTTCACACAGGCATCGAAAAAGAAAGTGTACATGCTATATAACCTTCAGCCTGATCAGTCGGTGACAGGGGGACCCTGGTACAGCGCATCAGAGTTTGAATCTGAATTTGTCGAAATCCTCAATACTCAGGCACATAAATTTCTACAACAGAGGGTAAGTAAGAACTGCTTGTCATGTAAAGCGCTTTGAGATTTTCACGTAAACACTAAAGAAAATGCGCTTTATTTTTTTATTATTATTATTTTCATTGAAAAAATTCATTTATGTATTTTATTTTTTTTAATTTATATTTTTATTGAGTAATTGTTATTAAATTAGTGTGAGCCTATTTCACTTGCATACAATTACAACAATTACAACTCTATGACTTCAAACTTTGACCTTTGACCACTTGTGTGTTATTTCTATTTTTTAAAGGCTTAATGGAGTAAGATAGTATTTGAAGACCATGTGAGCTTTACTAGTTGTTGAATTGAAGCTAATTGTGATTATCTTATTACAAGCACCAGTTTTGATATAGACATTGTCTGTTTTGAATTACAGTAGAGCAAGATAATAACAAACATGCTTACAACAACGCTATGGATAATACAAACACATTTCTGTGCCTTGATATCTTTTTTTGCCTTCTTTCTAATGAAATAACAGGACAGATATAACAATATATGGATGAAACTGAGTTATCTGGTTATGCCTAGGGCAGTTTTATGAATATATGTATATATCATTATTCAACAGTATTATTTTTAAAAAAATTTTATGAATGAGAAATTGTTCAAATAGTGCATAGCTCAGACTCACCCCCTAATATCATTGGGTAGATTACCATCGAATCAGCTGTTTCTTTTTAGGTTTTTTTCATGTTGTTTTCAATTCCCCTTTTTTATCTATCTCTCCTGATGTAGAAATGAGGGCCGAAACGTTGATTTTTCTGTCTTGATTTGTCCTTCTCCTCTACTAGCCTATCAATCCCCCCCTTCTATTTACTATTACTATCATTCCATACAATATGTTCTAGGCTAAGCAATTTCTCCCCTTTTGTTATCATTATAACATGTTTACTCAGGCTGTCGATGCTAGCAAGGTCTACACCAATGAGCCCTGGACACGACTTCAGGCCTCATACGCCTCCGCCGACGATGTTCTCAAATATATCACAAATCTCGGAATCAGCAAGGTAGGTCAGAAAAATTTTCTTCTTTTGGTTTTGTTGTTTTGATCTGTTTTTATCATGTTTTGAATAGCTACCAATGCTTTTTTGTTCCCCTTTTTGTATCCCTAGATAAGATGAGATAAGATAAGATAGATACAATATACTTTGATGGTCCAATACCCTAAATTATGTGAATTGAAAATGATTCATTATAATAAACTTGTATTCAGACAAGTAAAGCATGACATACAGATAGGTTGAAAATAAGCAAGACATCCGCTAGCCAAGCAGATAGCCACACTGTCTCTTGTTGGTGGCCAGGCGATGGGTATTGCAGTAGGGGGAAGCAGAAGCCAAGTGGATAGGCAGGCGGTCTGGTGTTGGTGGCAAGGCGATAGATGTCGTGGTAAGGGTAGCCAAGTGGATATACTCATTGTCTTATAGTGGTGGCCAGGCAATGGGTACTGTGGTAGTGGATAGCCAAGTTGATGATAGGCTGGCAGTCTTGTGCTTTGATTTGATATGACCTAATTTTTGTTTTAGTGAAAAGCACCACCAACCAACCACCCTATTGCTGTCCACAGGTCAACCTGTCTGTGAAAGACATGGAGTCCATCCTCGACACGCTGGTTTATGACGGCAAGGCTGAAATGTCTGCAAAGACCACGGGTGCCATGGAGCAGAAAAGCTCCAGCGAGTCCTCCATTAAAATCTACAGATCCGTAAAACCCTTGACGGAGACGTCTGGTTTTGTACGCACCCCTTGCGGAGTTTGTCCTGTAAGTATCTTTGTATGCCACCTGAGGTATACTGGTTGGGCGGAAAAAATCAGCAAACAGACTCTGAGGCACTGATTTCTTCCTCGTTAATAAATATTATACTCCCTTTATTTTTTTATTTTTTTTTACAAAAATAGGTTATTTTTTTATTTTGTTGACACCTAGAGTTCTTTAAGTCCAATGATTTATGAGATTGGGTTGTCTCTAGTACTGCTAATAAAGTTGACTCTTATTTTTTACATTTTTTTTCTAGTCTTTAATTTTGCAAGCTGTTTCATTTTTTCGTTCCTTTTTCCTTTTCTTCTTTCTTTTTTTTCTTCTTGTTTTCTCTCTCTCTTTCTTTTCATCTTTAGCCAGCTGTTGTTATTCATAAACTTGCCCCAAATCTCATTCAATCCATAGTCATTTTTTATTTTTTCTTCCATGAATTTAACAATTTATTACAATAACTATTACTTTTGCTCTCAATACTCCATTCATTTCATTCCTGTTTGCTGGATCCTGATGCTGTTTTTGATTGTTTCTTTTCCTCTCGCAGGTAATATCAAGATGCACCATTGACGGCCTCATATCCCCAAAAACTTGCATATACCTCACAGAGTGGTTAGAGTTTTGACAGAGAATGTTTTGCTTTGTTTCATAATTTCATTAATAAATAAATATGTCCATAAATTTGAACCCAAAGTCAATGAATTTTGTACTATATGTGATCAAGATTTTTGTATGATATCATGGACCTAATGTCAAAGATGTTTCCAATTCTTTTGTTTCTGTTAAACCTTTCAATGAGAAGGTAATTTCTAAATGTAACAACTAGGTAGTCCTTCTAATGCTGCTCTAAGGCTGTTATTGAAACAACTAAATGCATAGATCCAAATCTTGAAGATTGGCATGTTCTTATACCAGATAAATCAAATCAGATTTGAGTAAAATTTCATCAGCTAAAAGCCTGAGTGAAATTCAGACCTTTTCTTGCATATACGATATTTCAGTATACTTAAAACAGATTTACCTGGTATAAGAACATGTAGGGTTCATTTTGAAGAGTTTGCATATTTATTTATTTTCAGTTTGGTTAGAATCAGACCTTGCTTTAAAAGGGTTAAAAGAGGGTAAGAAGGCTTAGAGTAGAGAAAGAGGTAATGTTTAACCCTTTCACAGCAAGGCCTGATTCTAACCCACTGAAATATGCAAAATGTAGGTGTTCTTATACCAGATAAATCAGATTTCACTAAACTGACATAAGCTAAAAGCCTGAAATTCATGCTTTTGGCATATGTCCATTCACTGAAATCTGATTTATCTGGTATAACAACAGGCAAGTCTTGGAGCTTTTGGTGTCCCTTTTTGTTTCTTTTCTTTTTAACCCTTTCACAGCGAGGTCTGATTCTAACCCTACTGAAATATGCAAATTCTTGAAAAATGTCTGTGTTCTTATATACCACAAATTTAGGCTTTTGGCATGTCAATTCACTGAAGTCTTATTTATCTGGTATAACAACAGGCAAATCGTGAGGATTTTTTGTGTCCTTAGCATTGAAAGGGTTAAGGATAGAGCTCTCTATACAAGATAACGTGCTGCCACAAAGAGATAAAAGGAGGATTCACTCCAATGTCTCACCCAGTCACAGTACAATGGCACTTGGCCAACTGGTCTTAGCACTGTTCCCTTAACATTAGGCATATACCCAACAGCTGCTAAAATGCCGATTGTATCCCTTTTAACCCTTTCACTGCTAAGGACACAGAAACTCTTCAAGATTTGTCTGTTCTTATACCAGATAAATCAGATTTCAGTGTACTGACGTATTATGTGCCAGCTCACTGAAATCTGATTTATTTGGTATTAGGAGACTTATATTTTCAAGAGTTGGCATATTTCAATTAAGGCCGAATCAGACCTTGCTGTGAAAGGCTTAACCTCTCAACGCGGCCTGGGGCTGGAACCACTCACCTGCTGTTTCCAAGGTGGTTGCTCTGTACTGTATGGGACAGACAGCTGCACAGCCGGCGGTTTGCGGCTTCCTCTGGTGGGCGCTACTTCCGTTTCTTCTCTTTTGGCTTTATCTGGGGGAGCAATAGCTCAGTTGGTAGAGCATCAGATTGTTGTGCTAAAGGTCCCGGATTCAATCCCCTTCAGAGGCAGATTTTTTTTTCCGGGACCAGAAAACCCCACTGTCGACCCAGCGGTAAAATGGGTACCTGGCCCTCCATACAGCAGTGTCTTTGTCCC
>JAUEKZ010182248.1:0-13448 GCA_031471865.1 Melibe leonina | reverse complement strand
GATATAATGATATAATGATACGTACATAGATATAATGATATATACATACATAGATATAATGATATAATGATACGTACATGATATAATGATATATACATACATAGATATAATGATATAATGATACGTACATAGATATAATGATATATACATACATAGATATAATGATATATACATACATAGATATAATGATATAATGATACGTACACTGCGGACATAAAGGTGAACAATACAAATGCAGGTTGTGATTTTTTGGGGAAGGAATTTGATCTGTGTGATCGATCATCTTGTCAGAAGTCTTGTGGATAGACAGATATATCAATAGACAGGGTGTGTGTGTGTGTGTGTGTGTGTGTGTGTGTGTGTGTGATTGTATGCGTATATGTGTGTGTGATTGTGTGTGTGTGTGTGTGTGTATGGGTGAATGTGTGTGTGTGATTGTGTGTGTGTATTAATGAAGAAATAGGGAGGGGGAGGGGAGGAGTGAGGGTATAGATTGTGTGCTGGCAGAACAGAATGGGGGATAAGATCGATAGAGGTATGTGTGGATTGATGGATGGATGTTTTTTTTCACAGGATCCTTCTCTTGTCATTTTATTAGTTGTTGTTGTTGTTATTATTATTATTCTTGTTCTTCTTCTTCCTCGTCTTATTATTATTATTATTATTATTATAATTATTATTAATATCATTATTAATTATATTATTATCAATATTATCATTATGGTTATTATTATTGCTATCATTATTCCCCTCTTTCTCCACCTCCTTCTTCTTCTCCACCCCTTCCTCCTCCGCCTCTTCCTCCTCTTCTACTTCTCCTCCTCCATCCCCTCCTCCATCCTTTCCTCCTCTCTCGCCATCTCTTTTTCCTTTTCAATCTCTTCTTCTTCATCATCTTCGATTCATCTTCTTCTTCTTCTGTATCGAATAGGTCAGATATTATAAAAGCTTACATTTTTTCTTCTCGCGTATCAGCCACGTGACTTTGAAACTGGTCAAGATGTCTGGTGTCCAGGTAGTCTCAAGTTTTACTACCAAGCACCAAGTTCAAGGACATCCATTGGCCTTGACCTCCCATGAGAGTAGATCTTCCAACCTTGAAGACGTGAAACATGATATAAAAAACACACAAACAAAACCTTGAACTTTTCTATAGCGCAATGTCAACTCAAGATGCTCAAAACGCTTTACAAGTACAAGGGTCCCTGACCGACAGCAACGTCCAACATGCAAGAGGAGACATGCCAAATCTCTCTACCAGAGGGGAAAGGTTCTCGTTCCACAGACGCAGACATTACTTTTAAACTATTATAGAAATAATGAGCGTGAATGGGACAGTATTCACCCAGTCCCGTTGGGTAAAAATCTTCCCATTCGAGGTCATTATTTCTATCATAACAGAACATTCAGTAATGGTCGATCTAAGATAATCAACTTTTGATACAAAATAAAGATGAAATTTACAAATAAGAATTTACGAAAAATTAGCAATAAATGTTATTAATTTCCTTAAATTAAAATCGAGGCGTGTGCATTTATTCACTTAGATCTAAGTGGCGTGAATGAACAGCGAAGTCACAAGGTGAAGGTCAGCGGTCATAATATGAGTAAATTTTCCCCGCTGATTTGAGTAATGCGACATAAGGAAGGGATGTCATAATGACCTTTTATCCGTGGGAGAACGGATGACTTAGTGGTTAGCTCGCAGTCTCGTGCTGTCAGCCAGGCGATAGGTGCCGTAGCTGGGTCCATTTCGAACCCCAGTCTGGTCAATTTTGTGTTTTTCAGTTTTTCCATTTTTCTGCTTTCCTTTAAGCTTTGTGTCGTTTCTGCACGGCAAATTATTTCACTCATTTTGTCGTTGTCCTTTTCTTCTTGCCTGTCAACAATTCCGCTTGTTTCACCATTGATGCCCCGTTGACCACAGCCTCGACGGTCCATTCTGATATTAATTGTATGCGATTGACGTCATCATGACAACATTCCGCAACCGAGTCAGTTGTGTTCATCTTTGTGTGTATGTGTGTATGTTGTGCGCATCGTATGTGTGTTGTGTGTGTGTGCGCGCGCGTGCGTGTGTGTGAGAGAGAAAGGAAGAGAGAGAGAGAGACTGATGGAGAGAGCGAGCGAGAGAGAGAGAGAGAGAGAGAGAGAGAGAGAATATAACATTCTATTATTGAATTACATGTATTGAATGTAAGTAGTTTCACAGTGGAATTTCCAATTGGATCAATACAGTTTAGTTTACTTTACCTTACCTTAACACCAGCCCAATACCACCATAACGCAATAATTGTGTGTGTGTGTGTGTGTGTGTGTGTGTGTTAGTAAAGTGCGGTCGTTGTTGTGAGTAGTTTGAATTAATGCATACACTCTATTCCCAGTGTCTACCAACCCTCCCCCCCCCCTCTCCATTGAATCGTGTGCTAGCCAAAACGGGCGTCTCGGCCTCAGGTCGTGGCGGTTTGTACGTCTTGGCTGAGTATTTGTTATAGACTTTATGCGCTAACCCTTTCACTGCTAAGGTTATTTCTCAAACTACTAACTGGAGAAAACAAAATCTTCAAAATGTTTCTGTTCTTATACCAGATAAACCAGATCTCAGTGGACTGCCATATGCCAAAAGCCTGAATTTCAGGGCATAAGTCAGTCGACTGAAATCTTATCTATCTTGTATAAGAACACAGGTACTCTTGAATATTTTGTATATTCTGTTTGGTTGGATTCGAAACTCATTGTGAAAGTGTTAAGACAAAATAATCACCGCAATGACCGCACTGTGCTAACACACACACACACACGCACACACATACATACACATATGTATACATATACACACACACACACACACACACACACACAAATAGATGTGTTATGGTGTTATTGGTAGGGGGGGGAGTGAACATTAGATAATACTCACGTGGTTGCGGACATGCAGTCGTTATGACGTCAAACGCATACAGTATCTACTCGATGGGCATACACAAACACACACATCCACCCCAGGTCTTTCATGGTTGTTGATTTATTTGGCTGGTACAAAAGCAGGTATGATTTATTATATCATAAATTCAACCCTTTTAACCCTTTTACAGCTGGGTCCGATTTTAACCGAACAGAAGTATGCAAAACGTTCAAAATACACATGTTCTTATTTCAGATAAATAAGATTTCATTTATCTGATATAATATTCCAAAATTGCATATGTCAGTTTACTGAAATCTGATTTATCTGGTACAAGAACAGGCCTATCTTGAAGATTTTGTTGTATTTAGTTCGTAGTTTGAGAAACAACCTTAGCATTGAAAGGGTTAAAGATTATCAAACTACTAACCAGACATCAAAATCTTCAAGGTTTGCCTGTTCTTGTACCAGATAAATCAGATTTCAGTAAACTGACATATATAGATATATTTCAGGGAAGTAACATGATATACCAAGAGCCAGAAATTTAGGCTCTCTCAGTTCACTGTAATCTTATTTATCTGATGTAAAAATATGTCAATTTTGAAGATTTTGTATTTTTCAATGCGGTTAGAATTACGAAGCCGCTGTGGAGGGGTTTAACTCCTTTCATTTGTTCACTCTTGAGTCAGCTGAAAAAAAAAAGAACTTTAAATCTACTTACTAAACTTGTTTATTTTTTGTGCGGGAGAGGGAGATGGAAGATAAGTGATGGAGAGAGGGAGAGAGAGAGAGGGGGGAGAGAAAGAGGGAGGAGGGAGCAAGGGGAGAGGAGTAAAAGAGATAGAGATAGAGAGAGAGGGAGTGAGAGAGAGGGAGGAGGGAGCACAGGGAGAAGAGTAAAAGAGAGAGAGAGAGGGGGGGGAGAGAAAGAAGGAGGAAGGAGCAAGGGGAGAGGAGTAAAAGAGAGAGAGAGAGAGAGAGAGAGAGGACAAAGTGACAACAATCAAACATTGCGAAAGAGAGGGAACGGAGAGAGGGAGGAGAGAGGGGCAAAGTGACATTTATTTCTCAAAGAATGAGAGAGAAAAAGAGAGAGAGAGAGAGAGAGAGAGAGGGGGGGGGCAAAGTGACATTTATTTATCAAAGAATGAGAGAGAGAGAGAGAACGGATAAAACATCACATTAAAACAGACACAGACACATATACACAAACATACGCACAAACACACAACATACACACACCTAAACACACACACACACAAACCTAACACATACACACACACTTAACTAACACACACAAACACCTGTCACACACAAACCAACGCACACACACGCACTAGCGTACTCACTGGCAGACTTCAAGTACATGATGAAGGGGCAGAACACGCCGAATCGAAAATAGATTATGATCAGAGACAAACACAAGATAGAGACTGCAGTAAAACGATGATTGATGAAGTTGTATTGGTTGTTTGAAATGTGGAATTGCTATATTATACTACAGCAAATTTTGGATCCGGGCAAACTGCAGGGAGACACGGGGATTTTGTTATGTAAATTAACTGTCAACTATGAACGCGATGCCAAAACTCTTGCGCAATGTTTGGTAAATGGATTTGGAGGAGGAGGGAGGGGATGTTTTAGGAGGAGGTTGAGTTGGAGAATCGAAGAGGAGGAGGAAGAGTAGGAGAGATGGAGAGATGAAGAAGAGGAGGGGAGAAGGAGGAGGGATTTGAGGAGGAAGAGTGTGAGAAGTGGAAAAGCGGAGGGATGGGGTTATAATGGATGGGGCGAGAGTATTTGAAGAGTTGGAAGAGTAGGAGAGATGGGGAAGGAAGAGGAGGAGGGATAGGGGAGGGTATTTGAGGAGGAGTAGGAGAAACGAAAAACAGAGGAAAGAGAGGGAGGGAAGGAGAGAAGGGTATTTGATGAGGTGAGATGGAGAAGAGGATGGGGATGAGGAGATCTGGGGAGGAGGGGGGGGGGGGAGGGATGTAATGGTGACTCAAGAAACCGGATGAGTGACATAAAGAGAAGGGGAGTGACACATGCTCACACTGGATGTCTGCTAGAATGAGGAAGAGGGGGGGAGAGGGCGAGGGAGAGAGGGGAAGAGGGAGAGGGGAGAGAGGGAGATGGAAGAGAGAGTGAGGGAGAGCGGGAGAGAGAGGGGGAGGCAGAGGGAGAGAGGGGGAGGGTGAGAGGGGAGAGAGAGGGGGAGAGAGATGTATATTCCTGGGATCATAACACTAGGAATACCGGCCTATGAATATTGACCATCCTGTGTGTATTTAACCCTTTCACAGCGAGGTCTGATTCTAACCCGACTGAAATATGCAACATTTTGAAATTATACGTGTCCTTAAACCAGATAAATTTGATTTCAGTGAACTGACATAGTATGCCTTATATATGCCTTATTGGCATAATATGTCAGTTCACTGAAATCGGATTTATCTGGTATAAGAACAGGCAGATCTTGAAGATTTTGGCGTCCATAGCATTGAAAGGGTTAAAGCATGATGTCAACATGATGTTTATCTGGTTGGTAAGACTTGAGGGTAACCGACCAATCGAAGAAAGAACTTGTATCAGTGTCCATTCAAAGCTGGAAGGAAAAGATAACATTTGAATAGACTGTATGAGCTGAGGCAAAATACTCACAATGACCGCAGTGTACGTGGGTGTGAGTCAAATTTGAAACAATAAACTGTGTAAGACAAAGCCAAAGAAAGTAGAAATATTGGAAAAATAGAAAATGGGCAGGAGCGGGGATCGAATTTGGCTAAATCGATTAGCTCGCAGTCTCGTGCTGTCGGCCAGGCGATGGGTGCCGTGACATGGCCCGGGTTCGAACCCAGTTCTGGTCAAATTTTTGTTTTTGTTTTTCTCCATTTTTCTCTCCCCCTCCATCCCTCCTTCTCTCCTCTCCCCCTCCCCCTCTCTCCCTCCTTCACTCCCAGACTGACATGTCACCTTCCCCTCCGCCCTGCGCTTTCCGTCAGGTCACCGTGACCTCTCACTGGCTGACAAACCGACGTCCCGACTTTAACCCTTTCACAACCAGGTCTGATTCTTACCGAACTGAAATAGAAAAATTATTCAAAATATACATACTCTTTTACCAGATAAATCAGATTTCAGTGAAGGACATAATATTCATCATGCCAAAAGCCTGAAATTGACTGAAATGTTATTTATCGGATACAAGAAGAGGCAAATCTTAAAGATTTTTATGTATCTAGTTAGCAGTTTAAAAAATAACCTTACCGGTGAAAGGGTTAACCCTCTCAGATCCTCGATCCTGAAATGTCAACGGGAGAGTGGCATGCCAAGTTCTCTGTCTAGATAAATGTGTACAGTCGTCACCAAGGGGTTAAAGTTCACAGTTGGAAGTTCACACGCAACTATTTATATCTTCGTGGTAAAAGAAAAGACACCACCAAAATTGAATCTGTTACTCTCTATCTCTCCCCCTCCCCCTCCCTCCCTCTCCCATTTCTTTCTCTCCCCCTCCCCCGCCCTCCCTCTCTCACTCTCTTTCTCTCCCCTCCCTCCCTCTCCCATTCTCTTTCTCTCCCCCTCCCCCTCTCTCCTCCTCCCACTCTCTTTCTCTCCCAGAGTGACATGTCACCCCTCCCTCCGCCCTGCCCTGCCCTGGCCTTTTCCTAGCATCGAATATATTATCATTTTTAGCGTCCCTACAGCAAAACACAACGCCTGTTCAACTAGAACTGAGGAGAAAATATCTGGATCAAGACACAGAATAATATAAAAGCAAGCAGATGATCAGGCCACTTTGCTTAGTCTTTCATGACGTGGAGAAGCACAAAATATTTTCATATTCCTTCCAAATTTGACTCAAACATTTTTTTTCTCTGTTGCCCCTAACTTTGACTTTATGGTTCCTTTATCGTTCCGTCGACAACATTTACTGGGAGTACCTATGAGCAGAACGAGACAGGCGAAATACGAGACGCGAATTGTTCTAAAATTTACCTGGGATTAATCAACGATTACTGCGACTCAGAGTATACTCATGGCCTCCTGTCTAGTGAAGTCGCGGAAGCTAAAAAAACATGGCCGACGATTCAGACCGACCGCCGAGCTTACAACTACTAGACTAAGATTGCGTCGACAGTGACGTTAAACACCGCACAAACAGACTAAGATTCATTGTGGCGAGCTCAGCGGTCGGCCTGAAAGGTCGGCCATGTTTTTTAGCTTCCGGGCCTTCAATATACAGGAGTCCATGAATGAATGCGTCATCGATTCCAGTTATCGGACTCTCTACGGTAGTACATCAGTAGCAACCAAACGCAAACCAAAACAAATCAGATATTTAAAAAAAAAAAAAAAAAAGAGGGAGACGTCAAACTGGAAAGTAAGACATTTAGAGCTTAATGGCCCCAAGAGTCGGAGCTTATCCCGGTTATTCTGTATCGTGAAGAGGAAAAATAAATATAGTTGCCATAGGACGTTGGTCTGTCGCAGAATACTTTCTCAAAACTCAATTTGTGGGTTGATACCCATTTTACACCTGGGTGGGGTGGATGCAATTGGAATCAATTTCCTTGCCCAAGAAAAAAGCCGAAGTAGCACTGGTAGGAATGGAGTCTGTAACCTGCGTGTGTACCAGGAATGGAATAATGAATTAACCAGGACGGTAAGTTCAGTAAGATCAATCAATTAGGACAAAGATATCCGTCTGTATCTGACACGTTTCATGCTATGGTTATTTCTGTACCTACTATCTACACACATCAAAATCTTCAATATTTACCTGTTTTTATACCAGATAAATCAGATTTCAATGAACTAACATAATATACCAAAAGTCTGAATTTCAGGCTTTTGGCATATATGTCATGTCAGTTCACGGAAATCTGATTTATCTGGTATAAGAACATGTACATTTTGAAGTGTTTGCATACTTACTTATAATTCAGTTCGGTTAGAATCAGACCCTGCAGTGATAGGGTTAAGTTTTTGGTGCTAAATAAATATTGGAGATTGAATACCCCCCATTCCTATTCCTTCTTCTGTCAACATGCCCGCCCATCCAGAAGAAACGATTTGTCATGGGAAGAGGCTGCCCTACACTAAAACACTCTCCAATGTAAAGAAATTAATATCAAAGAACGATGAACGACAAACATAATGGACAATGAATTATGAACCAATGCAAACCAGTCATTCACTCAGATGTCGAATGATGTTTGCTGATGCGGGTGTTGGGGACATTAGATAATTTATCATATCTCCCAACAGCAGCAACAACAGCAGCAAGGACAACAACTAAATAATAAATAACAAAAATAAATGATTAAGAAACGAGCAGCCAAATAAACGAGACAATTTTATGGTAATATAAACAAACAAAATAATCAGAAAAAAACAAGCAAATTGAAAAAGAAAATTAACCCTTTCACAACGAGGTCTGATTTTAACCTAACTGAAATATGCAAATTCTTGAAAATTTAAGTGCGTGTTCCTATTTCCTATACCAGATAAATCAGATTTCAGTGAACTGACCTATTCCAAAAGCCTGAATTTCAGGTAGAATAAAAACACTTTCTTTTCAATTTGACATCAAACGCGGGGAGAGTATGCTGATCATTTATTCATTTTACTCTTTTTAAAATTAAAATAAATTACAGAGTTTTTGTTTTTGAAAAAAAAAGAATTATTTTTCTCCATAAATTTCCCACCTCGGACTACTGTTACACCGTAACCCCATCTACACAAATATGATTATCATCTTCTCTCTCTCTCTCTCTCTCTCTCTCTCTCTCTCTCTCTCTCTCTCTCTCTCTCTCTCTCTATCTTTCATGAGCTAGATGATTATTTTTAGTATCATTTAATAATATTTTCGTTATTTTTGGTAAAGGGGGGGGGGGGGGTGTCTGTCCTGAGGAAATTTTGGGCCGAAACGTTGACGTCATTTTGATGTCTCTCTCATGCCTGTTACTTATTATAGCCTTTCTGTTCCTCACCGTTGTTTCCCGCCATGACCGCTTCACCGTGTCTACTTCAAATAGTTCCACACCATCTGTGATGTATCCCTCCGCCCGCCTGGAGAGTAATGACAGAAATATACGTTATACACTTTTTTCATTGTTGTCAATGTTTTATTTGCATCTTTCTATGTTCTTTATGTAATCATAACCTGTCGTCTTAGTCCCGATAAAGGCTTAGGGCCGAAACGTCGTTTTTATATGTGTCCTGTTTTGTCTTTGTCCTCTACTACTGGCCTGTCATCGATTCCACTTGTTTCACCTCCGCCTCTACTTGCTTACTTCCCCTGAAAAAACTGGCGTATGTTTACATTTGATGTTTGGTTGTGTTCCGGTGTTGATGCTTAAACTATTCCCTCTAGAAATGAAAACATGGGAACGTTTCGGGTGCCAGCATTTAATTTTATCCTGTAGCTGCCACAGTAAATAGCGTTCTTTCTTTAAATTATTATTCATTAATTTTCGCACTTTCTTCTGTTCGGTTTTATCATTACGTTTTTTTTATTTTTTATCATTTTTTTTATTATCATTATTTTATTATTTTAAAATCATCATCCAACCATCCAGGGGAATCCCTTGTGAGTTAAGCACGTTCGTAGATGCTGTGTTCAATATTATATGTCTATGGTTCGCTGTGGCCGAACTGGTAGCGACACAACACAGAACCTTGGGGTTCGATTCCTACCAGTGGCACTTCGGTTTTTTTTCTTTGGGTAAGGAAATTTACTCAAATTGCCTCAGGTGTAAGATAGGTACCAATACAAAATTTGGGTTGGGGAAAAATAATCTGCGATAGCCCAGCCTCCTATCCGGAGTGTGGTAACCATTGTCATTTGTCCGCTTTACGCTAGAAAAACCGGGATAAGCTCCGGGTCTATTGGCGATAAGACTCTAAAGGACTGACCTTCTTAAAATAGCAAAATATGACTCTGATCGTTCTATGCCGGTAGCCTTCACATGTCTATGAACTGCAGTCAAAACTCATAACTCGTTGATTTATCAAGGGATGCATATTTTTTCAAAAACAAAACAATGAAAAAAACCCTCAAAAACATTGATTGGCAATAACATTTCAAGCATAAAAAGAGTGTTACAAGACTTCAATATAAACATGTAGATGAAAAAACCAACTGCCAAGAATAAGAGAATAAGCCGGTGTACTTAGTACCCGCAAAAAGAAGACGAAAGAAAAACGCTCCAGCAAAATCTCTCTCTCACTCTCTCTCTCACTCTCTCTCTCTCTCTCTCTGTGTCTTTCTCTCTCTCCTTTTCTCTCTCTCTCTGTCTCTCACTGTCTCTCTCTCTCTCTCTGTCTTTTACTCTTTCTCTCTCTCTTTCTCTCTCTCCCTCTCTCTCTCTATCTATCTCTGTGTCTTTTTCTCTCTCTGTGTCTTTTTCTCTTTTAATCTCTTTGTCTCTCTGTCTCTGTCTGTTTCATATTATGTCTCAGTCTCTCAGTGGTGGTGGTGGTGGTGGTGGTGGTGATGGTAGTGGTGGTGGTGGTGGTGGTAGTGGTGGTGGTGGTTGTATTTGTCACAACAAGTCTCATGCCCTGCCCTGAGGAAATTGATTCTATTCCGGCACTGATAGGCGCCGAGTCTGACACCGATCAAACACACATTTACATGTGCATGCTCGTAGCTGGTGAAATCGATCACAAAATTGACCGAATACACGAAAAGCTCAATAATTTCATCCTCACCTTTCAGCCTTGTGCTCTTCATCCTCAACTTTTACCTTCCTCTTCAAATTGGTTAGTAAGAAATCCATCTAAATAAACAGAAAAACTTTAAAACAATTTTTATTTTCGCGTACGCAGAATGAAAGACGATATACTCGGCCGCCAAAAGATTCCTTTCCAAACACATTATGTTATTGATTTAACCCGGAATTACACCAGTGCACCAATCAGCAGCGTGTGTGGTTAAAGTGTCCAAATATTTGTGGATGTGTTGTCATCAGTATGGTGGTCCTTCCTTAAACACCCAGGGCCCGTTTCATGACGCAAAACTATATTTTAGTCCGAGGCTAAAGCAAAATTCTAAGTTTAGCTTCATTTCGGCTCCGTTTCATTATATTGACCATTCAAAAAATTCAAAACAATTCATTCCTTACCGAAATCAAGCTAAATTTAGAACATAGTCTCGGACTAAGCTTTGGTCTCACGTCATGACGTGGGACCCCAGCTCTGTCTTACCATCACCAAACGGATGTCAGAGTAAAATAAAAGTTTGTGGAGGTTTATCTATAGCGCTTCTATCTATCCACAAATTGTGCTCATCGCGCTTCAAACCTTTTACTTCCCCCGGCCAACAGCAAACATTCAACACAAGCACTCAAGTAGGACAAAGACGTTGTTGTAAGGAGGGCCAGGTACCCATTTTACTGCTGGGTAGACCGTGAGGGGGGATTGAGCCTTGAGCACAACAGCCTGATGCCCTACCAACCCTATCAATGCCCCTCCCCCTCTCCTCCCCCCCCCCCCACACACAAGAGTCAACGTCACCCAGGTCTGTTTGCACATGTCATCTAGATCCACCCAGTAGAATATGTCAGTTTGTCTCGCGACGGCGCAAAGTTAAATCTTGGCAAAGGCTCTTTACTCGCATTTTTTCTTATCGCAGTTTGGTGTAAAATAAGTACCTAGCCATGACATTACCCGTCTCGTATGTTGAGCGATACTGTTGGTCAATGACCTTTTGTAAAGTGTGTTGAGCACCTCGAGTGGATATTGCGCTATAATATTAACGCTTGTTTTTTGTTGTTGTTTATTTACCTACTTCAAATCAAAGATCATATTATGGCATGCTTTACCCCACTTAACCCCAGTTGACCCAGTTGACCTTGGTCGACCCCAGTTGACCCTCTTAACCCCAGTTGACCAAGTTGACCTTGGTTGACCCCAGTTGACCCACTTAACCCCAGTTGACCAAGTTGACCCTAGGTGACCCCAGTTGACCCTTGTTGACCCTAGTTGAAATATAAACATGCAAAATCTCCTTTTATTTTATTTGTCGCTGAGAGGGGTGGGGAATTCCGTCGGCTGTGTCTGTCTGTCTGTCTTTCTCTGTCTGTTTCTGTCTGACTTGTATCGTTTGCTTATTGAGAGTTTTAGGCCGCTTGCAGCTGCTATGGTCATAATATAGGCGCCCAGTGGTAAGTAAGATGATAGGCTAGTTAAAAGAATAGCGAAAACTTTGACGCTGCCAGGGACGTTTCACAGAGAGATGATCTAAAATATAAAAATATATCGATCTCTATTTTTTTTTAAAGGTGGCAAAGAGGTAATTTACTAGAAAAAAAATCCTCTCTCACAATCACAAAGCAGGACACACAAACATATGATGGCTACCACCCACATCACGCACTATTATGGTCCAGGGAGAAGCAGAATATACTACGGCTCTTTGTTTACAAAAGTAATCAGTCCTTCTAGATAGCAAAGGACTCTGTAGTTAGGTACCATTGTGCAAAACATGGGGGATGACCATAAGTCTGTTGGGACGACAAGCAGGACCAAGACCTCAGCAAACATATACAAAACAGCTGTGTGTGTGTGTGTGTATGCTTGTTAAGGGAGCACTGAAGAGAGTGCTGGAAAAAGTAAGATGGTAGATTAAGCCAAGAGATAAGAAACAGAAGTAGCGCCCACTTGAGGCTCCCGCCAACTGCCCGCCTCTGTCTGTCTCAGTCTGTCTATCCCGAAAGGAGAGTGGAATGTCCCAGGCGTCTGTCACGGTGCAGCGATGTTTGTAGAAATAACACCGGAGTCTCAGCACTGACAGCAGGTCATGAAAGCGAGTTGGTGCCTGGTTTGGCACCGATCGGAACCTCGATATTCATGGTGGAAAGAAAATATGTATGATATTTATTGCTTTAACCCTCTCAATGCTAAGAATACCAATATCTTCAAGACTTGCCTGTTCTTATACCAGATAAATCAGATTTCAGTGAACTGACATATGCCAAAAGACTGAAAATTCAGGCTTTTGGCATATGTCAGTTCACTGAAATCTGATTTATCTGGTACAAGAACATTTTCAAGATTTTGCATATTTCACCTGGGTTAGAATTGGACCTCGCTGTAAAAGGGTTAAATAGTTAGACTAGATCAATAAAAAGTAAACATCTAATTGGTCAATTTTCTTTACTGATTTTTTACAGGGTAATTTTTGTTATAATTTTGTTTTATATTCCCAACGTGCTAAACTGTCTATAGATAATATTGCATAATTGGTTTGAAGACACATATCGCCATTTTATTCTCAAACTGCCTACGGCGTTATTATAACATTACATTGAAACTGTTACTATATTTAACTCTGATCGATTTCTATAACCGGTAACATAACCCTAGATACCTTACATCACACACAGATCATCATTCTTTCGATGCACACATCTTTCTTTTATTATTATATTTGTTTATTTTTATTATTTTACTTTTGTATGTTTTCGGGGTTTTTTCCGGGTTATTAATTTATTTTTGGGCGGGGGGGGGGGGGGGGGGGGGGGGGGTTATA
>JAUEKZ010182226.1:0-13453 GCA_031471865.1 Melibe leonina | reverse complement strand
TACAATATTATTCAATGTACAGCGCCTTGAGACCTCGGTGAAAGGCGCTTTATAAATAACGTTATTATTATTATTATCATTATTATTATATTCATCATTAATGTGCTTGTGGACCGCTGGGGGGCCTTTTGAACTGTCTCGTATCCTTAGTCTAAAATCTCGACATGACCTTCGATCAAATGATCATTTTTTTATAGTTGCTATAGCAACTCATGGTTATGGGATTATCACATTTGTCTAAAACATTTAAATAAAAAGAAATTCTAACATGATATTTACTGTATGTAAAACATTCCAATTTAAACTGAGCATCAATTCAATATAACAAACTGTGCTATGTTTGGCTAATTTTCACTAGATAAGTCTCCCCTCCTCACCTGACTTTTGGTATCAGCTGATCGGTATCTTAGAATACCGAATTGCCATGTACGTGTTTTCACACCTCCGTCTGTGCCTTGCTACCGGCGTGGTCAGTTCACTAGACAGAGCGTCCGTATAAGAACCAGCACAACGTCTTGGCAGAGTCATACCTGAGGCGTAAACATCTATATATATATCAGTAGCTGCTGCAGTGCTGTCATGGCAATGGTTTTAACCATTTCATTGCTAACGTTATATCTCAAACTACTTACTGCACACATCAATTGCTTCATGTTTTGCATGAACTTATTCCAGCTAAATTAGATTTCAGTGAAATGACAAATTGAGGCTTTGGGCATAAGTATGTCAGTGCACTAATATCTTATTTATCTGGTATGGGATATTGTGCCTTTTGGAGGTTTTGCATATTTATTATTATTATGTCCGATGAGAATCGGACTCCGTTGTGAAAGGGTTCAGACTGCTTGACCCATTATTGTGTGTCCGTTAAATGTGACAGTGTAAAAGAGAGGGGATCGCTAGGCCAGTGGTTATCGAAGGTGAAACAAAAGGAGTGATTAATAGGCCCATATATAGTTACAAAAACAAGACAAGCGACGTTTCGACCAAAGGTCTTTGTTAAGACAAACGGGACAAAAGAACAAAATAAACTAAACAAATAAACAAGCAAAAACATAGCTGTGTGTGTTCATCCTTGGCTCGATTCGTCCTTAGAAATGGCGGGCGCAATGATGTGACGTAGAAAGGAGAATAGTGTTGAACGGTGCGGAGTGAATAGATAGTGTGCATTCACAACCAAGGGTTTTAGAAGATTGGAGGACAAGAGAGAGAGGGAGGGAGGGAGAGAGAGAGAGAGAGAGAGAGAGAGAGAGAAAGAGAGAGAGAGAGAGAGAGAGATAGCTGAGAAATGTGACAGGTTGAGATAGTCCAGCGAGGCCGCCGTTTATCTCTGTGCGTCATTTCGCATTTTTAGATATTTAGACCTATACGCACAACGTGTTAAAAAACACGGTTTACACGGACAACAAACGACCCACGGACAGCGATTACGTGGTGGGGAAGGGGACTGTTTCCATGATACCTTAACACGATATTGACACCAGTGCAAAAGGGTGGCAATTGACGTCCCTTTTACATAGCCTCAGCTCCGCTCCGATAAGCTACGGTCGTCGGTCAGTGAGAGCTGGGAATAGCTGCTGCCGGAAGCGGAACGGAGCGGACTGCGTGGACAACGATTATACTATGAAATGATATTTATTCTGGTCAACAATTTCGTGACATTCATACACACGACTACACAAACCCACAACTTAATCTGTTTGTTATTTCCTTTTGTTTGATTGGGGTTTTTTATTTGAGGGAGGGGGGGGGGGGGGGTTGGCGTTGGTATTTTTGTTTGTTTTGTTATTTGGTCTTTTTAAAAACAATTTGTGCGACAAACACACCTTTTGCACGTCACAAGCAATAGCAATTTTGTACGTAAAATGTATATTATCCAGGCGTCAATTTAGTTAGATACCGTCAACATTCACAACAGTGGGATTGGATTCTTAACAAATCGAATACTACAGTATTTTGCAAGGTTCGTATACCAGATAAATCAGATATATTAAGTGGGCTGACGACTTATCGTCAAGGTCATAACATAATTGCCCAAGTCACCTTTAAGGGGATTTTATCAAAATTGTTCTCTATGTTAAAAATGGTCCTTATTTTACTACCACAAATGCTTAAGTCATTAGCCAATCAAATCAAGGGTGATTTAAATTGTCTTAGCTCTCTATTTCATTGGTGGAAAGAGGCCGTCCTTCAAATTTGAAGCTGTGTTACTCAAAACACAAGAAAATGACTTGGGCAATTGTGTTATGACCTTGACGATATGCCAAAAGCCAGAAAAAAAGCAATGAAAATCAGGCTTTTGGCTTTTGTCAGAAATCTGAATTATCTGGTACTATAAGAACAAGCAAATCGTAAAGACTTTGACGTATCTGGTAAGAAATTTGATCATTAATTATCCTTAACATTGAAAAGGTTAACGCCATACTTTCGTCCAGCCTCCATTCCATTATTACTCATCCTATCCTCCGCCGGTTACATTTTCAAATTCCATTCTTCCTAAGGAGAAAAAAAAAGAACAAAAAGTTGTTTTGACCAATGACTGGAGGTCGTGCAAGTGCAAAAAAAGGTAATAATAGCATTGTGCTTACCAACTCGGCGTTGACATGGCGACCAGACAACTACATCACGATCTCAAACCCACGCTCATGATTGGATAAAAAGAATACAATGCGTTTGTTGTCTACGTCTGACAATTTAACACAAAATTATATCCTTTTATTATTTTATAATATGTAGCAATTTCGAGGTTTTGCTTGGTTTCCTGCATGTATAACACCTTGACATAAAGTGTTACATACAATACAGAGAAAAAACAACAACAATTAAAAAAAAAAAATTAAAAACGGAGGGCTCACTCATCTACCAGTCACAAAGGTATAATGACTGACACCGGGCCAATTAATCCAAGCACTGTTCCCGTGAAGCCGATCGCATGGCACGACTGCTGTTGCTGCTGCTTGAATGCTGAGTTTAACCCTTTAACAGCGAGGTCCGATTCTAACCAAACAAAATATAAATGATATCAAGATTCACGTGTTCTTATACTACAAGTGCTACAAATAGGTTTCAGTGGACTGGCTTATAACGCCAAAGCCTGAAATTCAGGGTTTTGGCATGTCTGTCCACGGAAATCTTATCTGTTTGGTATAAGAACAGGCAAACCTTGAAGGTGGTGGGGTTTTAATTAATAGTATGAGGAATAACCTTAGCAGTGAAAGGGTGAACGTCATGCTTATAATAATGATGCAACCAGTATTGGAACCATCGACCTATCGGTGCTGAGGCGAATGCTCTAGTAACCATTGGGCAATGGATCAAGTTGCGGAAGCTACAGACATTATTAACGCTTTCAAGAGTCGCTTGGAACAGCCTTTTTGTCAGACGATGTTATATTATGTTTAGTTTGGTAGAGTCCCCAGTCAAAGCAAAGGCGAAATGATGTCCGAAAATTCACACCAAAGATCAGCTAAGGCACTGAAAGCCTATTTCCCTGGAATAATTATACTATACTATACTATACTATACTATATTATACTATACTATACTATACTACACTACACTATACTATACTATACTATACTATACTATACTATACTATACTATACTATACTATACTAAGTAAGCTCTGTGTCAGAAATAGACCCAGGGGTGTCGAGATTGTATGGAGTCGTAGTCGTAGAGTTGATAGAATTGGAGGTAGGCGCCTAATTGATAAATTATTAATTAATTGTTCTACGATACTCAATTTCTCTGCACCAACCGGAAGTTCAGTGCACAATGATAATTACAACGACCCCATTCAAACTTGGCTCTCTTTCTTCCTTTCCTCTGCCCGCCCCTCTTATTATATCTCTCGAGTGCAGTAGTAACTAACTGACCACCGTCCGCTACCAAAAGGTGCCATATGGGAAGAAGTGGTGGTCACTCACAATGAATGGACACGAGGCTACGACTGAAACCACGCAATGACGTGAGCTGGTCATCTTCCTCCCTTGACCTTACAGTCACACATGATTGGTCAATTCTAGGGCTGGGGCATCGCCGACTTTCACGGACTTCTGGCTACTGACCAATGCCTCCTGGCCGCCGACCAACGCCTCTTATAAGCAGAGCAAACAGGACGACAGAAGTTAAAGAAAACAATGTTTGCTCCCGTGGGGACGAGCAGAGCTGTGCATCGGCTCTTCTCAGCGGGGGGAGAAGGGGGTAGAGTGGGCCACAAGGACCCACAGAGGACTTCCTTTTATTCTGTTCACCGGGACGGGTCTTTGGGAGAAAGTGGACGACTCCGACAACAAAAGTGACCCCTAGTTAAATTAATAAGGAACCAGGCCTCCGGGCGATATAATTTTCATAGAAGGCGGGCTGGCGGGTTGGCAAGAAGCCGAGTGGTTATCTGGTTTTAGACGGCTCGGGTACGCGGGTTGAGGAAAGTGCGGCGACAATAACTGTGACTGCATGAATTGTCAAGAGTACTGTTGGCGCACGCATGCGCATAGCGGCTGCGTTTTGCCTGCAGAAGGGGTGATAATTGGGCAGATGAATTCTGAGGGGAGGCAGCCATCTTGCCTCTTTAGATTTTGGAGTGCCAAAATGGCGTTCGTTGTTTGGCCTGTGAATGAAAAGGACTGTTGTCCTGCACTCTGATCACCGGACGGTCTTGCAGTTTAACCCTTTTACAGCGAGGTCCGATTTCAACCCAACAGAATATGCAAAATCTTGAAAATCTACGTGTTCTTATACGAGATAAATTAGATTTCAGTGAACTGACATATGCCTAAAGCCTGAATTTCAGGCTTGGCATATATCACTTCAATGAAATCTGGTATAAGAACAGGTAAATCTTGAAGACTATTGGTATCATTAGCATTGAAAGGGTTAAGCATTCAGGTTCATACTCACCGTCTAAATATTTTTTCCAATTTTTTTTCATGAGTTCTGTTTGCTCAGTTGACTTGTTGGTGGTTATTGTATGTCTCCTGGAAGTTTCCAAGAAAAGAAATATATTTTGTTTGTACAAAGCTTTATAAAAAATTAATGCAATTTTGCCTCGGCATTGAATAACAGGCGGCGTAAACAGCAGCTCCTCCCCCGGGATTCCATGGAGGGAAGGTGAACGTTCTCGCTCGCCTCTCACCATGGGGGCGAACGACCGCCTAACAGCGGCCGTACAAGGTCTCCCATCCTGGTTTCTGAACCGCCCTCGTGGCGATCCCGGAATAAGCCAACCCAAAATAAGCCCCGGAGGATGCCGTGGTGACGAGCGGGCGCCTGCGCTCGCTCCAAACCATGGGGCAGGTCGTCCCAGGATCTCCACAATGGTCTCCGAACCGGTACCAACGTGTCATTCCTGGAGTGCCACCCCGTTCACTGAGTGAAGCGGGCTTCGCCCGCGGACGGTGACGCGTCAGGTCGGATGGGTTTTGGCTTCAACCGCACGAACTACTACTACAGCAGCTCCTCACTGAAATATGACCCTGGTTTCAACCATAGCAGTTGAGAAAAACACTCACGCAGCACACTCACAACAAATAAACACGCACAATCTGTATATTGTATTCTTATACTTACTGAAAGTGTGGTCATATAATATTAAGTATATTAGACTTCTTGGCAAGCAGTCTTTTAGTTCATGCCTCACAATTGGCCGGTCAATCAAAAGTCTAAACGAAAATGTTGAGAAATGTATCCCAAGTCTGACTGAAGCTGTGCCCTTCCCTTTCCGCCCCTTCACCCCCCCCCCCCCCCCCCCCCCCCCCTCGCGAAAAACAACCTGTATTTAATAAAGTCTCCATCCGTTCCGATAGACGTTGCCCACCCTGTGACAAACCGGGGTAGACCAGCTTCATGAAAACAAACGGACTTACACAGAGAGAGAGAGAGAGAGAGAGAGAGAAGGGAAGAGACAGCGAGAGACAGAGAGAAATAGAAAGACAAATAGATATACACACACGCGCGCGCAAACACAGAGAGAGTTAGAGAGAGAGAGAGAGAGAGAGAGAGAGAAGTTTTATTCTGAATTTCTCTTTCTGCTACCAATTTGCATACCTACAATTTTTTTTTGATAAACAGCTGAATTTGTTGTTGTGTGAATATTTTGGTTTATTTCACTTCAGCCTTATAATATTTGGGAAAAATAAAAAATGTATGAAAAAGGGAGTTGGAGAGGAAACAACTTTCAGAACCAAAGACCAACCTGTTGAAACGCAAACACCCACAGCATGCGCTAGGGAGGTGGAATAAACAAAGATCTAGATGGTGGTGGCAGGTCATTTGTGGCTGTGGATCCGGTATAGACTGGTTAGAACTGCGACATGCTGCCCAGACATTACGTGCATGCAAACATTCAACCAGCACTCTATAAGGTTATTTTTGTTTATTGGTTTATTGAGAGTTTTAGGGCACTTGTAACTGCTATGGTCATATAAACGCCCAGTTAAGGTTATGAAACATATTGTCAACAACCGCAATGCTGATTAACAACATTGAAGCCTTTAAAAATACGTTTCATCATATAGCTTTATCAAAGACCCTCTCTCTGCGCTTATATTATGACCATAGCAGTTGCAAGGGCCATCAAACTCCCAATAAACAAACAAACAAAAGACCCTCTAAGTATAAGTTATTGAATCAAATCAAAAACGAATAAAATAAAATGCTCTAAAGTATTAACAGGCCTGCAATCGACCACGTTGAAATACGCACTGACCGTAATACTCGGTCCAGCCCAGTCAGTTAAAAGAAACAAACATTAACCAAAAAGAATACCAAGGGGACATTACTAATAACTATTAATGGTCTCGTTGAAATATATCCAAAAGTTGTATTAATAGTGATAATTATAATAATAATGGGGTTTTTTTTAAAATAAAAAATAACTCAACAAGAGTACATCAGGTATCAGTATATGTGAATGTGTGCGTGCGTGTGTGTGTGTGTATGTGTGTAGGTGGGTGAGTGTGTGGGTGTGTTTATGTATATCTATATGTATGTATGGTTATGTGTGTACATGTATGTATGTGTGTATGTGTATGTGTACGCATGTACCTTCATGTAGCCAAACTAGCCTGACGTTTCCGCTTGGGGGCGCTGATCCGCCACCGTCAATGACCAGCAAAGCCCCCGCCGGACACCGTCAAGCTTGACCAGAGTGACGTAACGCTTGCCTGACTGAGACAACAGGTTCACGCCAATGGGCTTTTGGACTCGACCTCAGACACAGGGGTCAAACTTGTCCCCCCCTCCCCCCCCTCTCTCTCTCTCTCTCGCTCTCAATCTCAACCTCTCTCTTTTTCTCTGTCTTTCTCTCTCTCTCTCTTTCTGTCTCTCATTTTCTCTATCTCTCTCTGTCTCTCTCTCTCTCTCTCATTTTCTCTCTCTCTCTCTCTTCCCCTCTCTCTCTCTCTCTCTCTCTCTCTCTCCCTCGCTCTCTCTCTCTCCTTCTCTATCTCTCTCTCTCTCTCTCTTACACAGACACACACATACATAAATATACACACATAAACATAAACATCCAAACACATACACGACTACACACACATCTATACATACACGAACATACATGAATACACACACACACACACACACACACACACACACACAAGAACAAACACCAACATGGTGTCACAGACGACAGAAAGACAGACATACGAAGTCAATAGTTGTTGAGGCGAAGAATGACCAGACTGCACCTGGACCGACGAAGAAGGAGATTAGTCTGAGGGTGTCTCTGCTGGGTTGTGGAGACAGGGTTGTTCCCCCTTTTTGTGTGTGTGCGCGCGCGCATGTGTGTGTGTGTGCGTGATATGGGGGTGGGGTTGGGGGAGAATAGTTGGAAGAATATGATGGGGGAAGGTTGAGGGGAGAAATGTGTGGAGGGAGGAGGGAAAGAGTGAGCGAGGTAAGTAGAGAAGGGCAGCGGAAAAGATGTGTGTGTGAGGTGTGAGGAGTGGTGTGTGTGAGATGGGAGGGGGGAGGACAGTTGGAATTACATATATAATGGGGGAAGGGGGACGGGGGAAATGTGTGGAGGGAGGAGGGAGAGAGTGAGGGATGGAGATAGAAGGGCAGCGGAAAAGATGTGCGTTTGAGGGTGAGGGTGTGCGATGGGAAGGGGAAGGGCTGAAAGGTGTAGGGAGAGGAGGGAGGGAGGGAGGGAGGGAGAAGGGCCTCGGAAATGATATGTGCGTGAAGGGGGGGGGGTAGGGAGTGGTGTGTGTGAGGTGGCGGTGGGGGAGGGGGATTGAAGAGTGAGGGAGACCGTCAGTGGGAAATACGCATGGGAAGGGGGGGGGTCGTGGTTGTAGTGTGGGACAGGGGGGAAAGTAAGCTGTGGGGGAAGGGGAGAAGGTATGCTGTGGGCTGTAGGGGAAAGGGGGGGGGGAGGGGTCCTGGTAAAAGACAACAAACTCCATTCAGGGCCACTACACGCAAGAAAAGAAACGAGAAAACAAAATCTCTTTCTTATCATTTATAATATGTCATGGCTGAGTGATTAGCCGGGGTAACGAAAGGCTAAAGGTCACCAAACAATGAGACTCTGGTATTCATTAACAGAAATAACAACATCATGTCATCACCAGAACTTGTCACGCTATTGCGGGGTCCCACCCCAGGTTTCGCGACGCGGGGCAAATGTTAAAGGTCAAGGTAGTCCAAGACTCAAATTCTGTTCTGAACCTACCTCGATTTCAGCTCGGATTAATATTAATAAATGATTTGAACAATTATTATTATCATAAAATCACATAAACTTCAGCTCGAGCCTGGATTAAACTTAATCAATTAAATTAAATAAATCAGCAATTATTTCAAGCTGCAATCATAGAATCATTTTTTTTTTGGCGCAGCCACACAAATATAGATAAGAAAAAAAGAAAAGACTCAGTTATCTCATCGACTCGTAATAAGTATACGCACAGCTGTTAAAATAACTATTAGAAAAAATATTCCTTCTAATTTTGTGCATCTGTCTGTTTTTGCAGAGCATCAAAGTGTGCTTTTCATTATGGCCGTTGAGCTACTTTTTTAGTATTTATTGGAGCGAAATTTTTCTTCCAATCTTTCTCTCTTTCGCACGATCTCTATCTCTCTCTCTCTCTCTCTCTCTCTCTCTCTCTTTCTTTCTTTCTCCCTCTCTCGCTCTCTTTCTCCCTCGCTTCCTCTCCATCTCCCTCTATCTCTCCAACTTTCTCTCTCTCTCTCTCTTCCTCTGTTTCGCTCTCTCTCTCTTCCTCTGTTTCGCTCTCTCTCTATTTCTCTCCCCCTCTCTTTATCTCTCTCTATTTCTCCCCCCCTCTCTCTATATATATATATATAAGGAGGAAGAGGAGGAAGCGGGGTCAAAAGAAGGTTACCCTGCTGATTTTGATTTATCATCAAAAGCGTAGGAGGAATATGAATGGGATAGATTAGTGAGTGCAAAAAAGACAAGCGGAGGAGGAGAAAAAGCACAGGAAAAATAAAGGTCACTGAGGATAAAATTGAGGAGAGCATGAAGAACATGAGGTAGATGAGGATGTGTGGAAGAGGCAGAGGATTTGGGTATAGATAGAATAGGAATAGATAAATGAAGAGGAGGATGACGGGGGAAAGGGGGAAATTTGGAAGAAATACAAAGACACAAGGAGATAGGGGATGGCAGATGGTAGATAAGAAAAGAGGAGAGAAAATAAAAAGAAAGAGGGGGGAGGGGAGTAAAAGGGGAATGTGATACTATCGTCCTATCCAGAGGGTTGCGATCATTACCACTTGTCCGCTACAGGTTTGTGATACCGGTATAAGCTTCGACTCTGTTGGTCAGAATTATCCAGAGAATGTAGGTACTGTAACCCACTAATATCATATGACTCCTCCAACCCGCCCCACCCTCCCATCGCCCAACCTCGAACTCCTGATATCCCCACCCCTTGCCCCCGCCTCCACCCTCGTGTTCTCGACTAATATTATCTAAACTTGCCCCTAACTTTGTATGGAGTTCAAGGCTCCACTCGATACTCCCAAATCGTTTTTTCTTTTTGACTTCCCGTCTTTTCTTGATTTTTCTTTTCTTGACTTTTCGTCTTTTCCCCCCGAGCGGAACCCCAGACGGCAGAATCTACCAGTGTGTCCAGTGTCCGGACTCGGTTCCGGTGGCCCCAGCCAAGACCAACAACCAGCCGGCCAGAGCCATTGTAAGGGGGCATAAGCCAAACATGACTCTGGTGGAGAGCGGCTAAAGCCCTCTCCTCACCGCTCTTGACTGGGCCGAGTCACAGGTAAGACTTGATCGCTGTGTGTGTCAGTCAAAATGTATTGTCAAGACAAAATCTGCACAGCCTTACGTCATTGATCTGGTTGCATTTCGACAGCGGGATTATGGGCTGGTGACGTTATTTCAATTGGTGACGTTGGTATGTTGGTTGTTGCGGTTAACAATTTTTATAACAGAATTTAGGTCGTATTAATTATAAAACGCGAAACTCTTAAGAGATTAACAGAGAGACGATTCAAGTTTAATCTTATCCAGTCTGTCATTTTGACGTAGAAATAATAATCCGTAAAGACACGCCAAAAATAAGGAAATCATAGCGTGAACAACAAACTGCCTTTTACTCTATGAAATAAATGTAAAAAATAATATTATACAAGGCGGAATTTAAAAAAATCATTAGGTACTATAATATTACCATCATTATTATCATTTTTTTGTTGTTATTATTATTATTATTCATACTAGCAACCCCGTTACTGCTTCGCTGAAAATATAGTAGATATTATAGTAGTATAGCAGACACCTTCTATTTGTTGTGTCTATTCTGTTATCATGAAGGTATACATAGAGCGTGTGGCAAACTGGTTAGTAGAGCGGTGAACTTGGAACATGACAACATTACTAAAGGTACACTTAATATTAGTGTCAGGGTGCAACAAAATACAAAAAAGTTCACTTCAGGAATACTTGCAAAAAAATCGAACACATCCATCGTTGTTGGTTTTTGTTTGTTTGCTGGTTTTTTTTCAGTCATTTTACTGATACAGCATTGTAATCAAGTTCTATGCGAAACATTTTGATGTCACATTTTCAAGGCCTGTGGCAGACATGGTCCTATTGAAGAAATATTTTAAGTTCGGAGGTCACCTCGGCTTTGAGAAAATGGTCTCTCCGTAAGGAAAAAAAACTAACTGTTCCGCGATCAATAATAATTATGTTATAAGCAAAACACGAATACAAGTGTGTGGTGATACCATCACTAACATTCGCTATGCTGACCACAGACCTCGTCATACCTAAGACGTTAACCCTTTCACTGCCTAGGACACCAAAATCTTCGAGACTTGCCTTTTCTTATACCAGATAAATCAGATTTTAGTGAACAGACATATATGTCAAAAGCCTGAACTGATTTATATGGTATAAGAAGACGTACGTATAATGTGATTTTATTTTCAATATTTTGCATCCTGAATATCAGTTCCGTAAGAATTATACCTCTCTGTGAAATGGTTAAAACTGGCATTTCAACAGTTGTCTTGTCATGTGGCTTAGCGTTATACGAACAATGTAGAGACTGTTTGTCCCGCTGCTAATATACTGTGACTAGATGGAAGACTCGATAAAGCCCTCCGTTTTTAGCCGTCTGGTGGTACGTTAACTTGTCAAGAAAACAGGTTTTTTTTATATGACTTAAAATGAAATTGTCTATAATAAAAGGCCGTTAAACGGGCCATAGCCAACCTAACAAGCCCACATTTTCCACAATGCATCGCTTTCGCATGGAGAGCCCAATGTGTGACTTCCGAATGTCCGTTCCAATATTTGACCTGGGGAGAACAATGACTGGGCCAAGAGTGCAAGAGTTACTGTTTCTCGTTTTATTTTTAACAACAGACGAGACGGAGGCTTTTTGTCACCTTAACCCTTTCACCACAGCGAGGTCTGATTTTGACCTAACGGATATAATATATATATATATATATATATATATATATATATATAAATATATATGTGAAAAATCTTGAAAATATACTTGTTCTTTAGCTGATGATGCTGCTGCTGTTCCTGCAAGTGCTCGGTATTATGGTATGACAAGGACAGTGCAAAGACTAGTTGGCCAGGTGCCAGTAAGTATACAACTGTGACCAGGTGAGATATTTGAATGAGCCTTCCGTTTATCTCTTGGGTCACTTTGTAACCTCACTTTTAAGTGAGGAACCAATGTACCTTTATCTGTAAAAGATAGCTGAGCATATCGCTGTTCTTACCAATTTAATGGGTCAGTAGTTTTCTATTCATCTTGGACACCGCCCATCTGCTTGATACTTGACTGTCAGCAAATTCACATCAAGCACACATTGGACAAGCTGCTGAATCAGGCTTTGCGGTGATGATACCTTGAAAACATGAGCACGTCCAGACCGGAACGAAAATATAGAATTAAAAAAAAAAAATTAAAAATAGAAAGTGACAATTAGTTTTTTACAAACATTTAAAAATTGGAAAGGAAAAAATCACGAAGATTGGCCATCCTTGCGAAGACTTCAAAAGTTGAAGCCAACCTGTAGTATAGAAATTATAAGTCGTCCCACTTCCTACTCTGTAATTATCACCCCCGTTCTTAAGAGTTATCTCCCGTGTTGCCATGGACACAATGGCGACATGGTCCTCAGGCAGGACATGAGAGCTTTTACCTCCCGTCAAACTGTGTTAGAACAGGGAACCACTTACCGTGATGGGGTGGTCACTTTTCTTCTCCGCTTCAGATTCTTGTCCTCTTGCTTTTTTTTATTATCATTTTTTTTATAGTGGCTGTTGTTGTTAGGTTTCGATATTTGTTATTGGGATTTTTTTTCATTTTATTTTGTGTAGTTGTTTTGGGGGGGGGGAGGGGGGGGGGAGGTGGTTAATGATGTCTCGTTGGGTCCGGCCTAGTTAGGCCTTAAAGACTTGCACAAAGGTGAGGAGAACAAAATACCGACATGATAAAAGGAAAACCACAGTAAATGAAGCTGCGAACTGTTATTTAGGTATTTATCTATCTATCCTTTTTAACAAATACTTACCTATTCTACAATGACTACTTTTACCATTACCATGCATTATTTAGTTTATACTCACTGTGATTGCAACTGTAAACAGAATTTCCCCTTTGGGTAAATAAAGTTGATATTATTATTATTATCATTATCATTATTATTATAATTATTATTACTACTACTACTATCATTCTCATGCAGTGGTAGATATCTACATCAGAAGCAATCAACTAATCTAATTGTCTACTTCTCCTTCACTGCGGGAACATTTGAGAAGTTCAGACATTGAAAGTAAAAATTGGCTTTTGTAACACACCTCTGGTCTTGTTCTGTTTCGGTATGTATAATTATATTATTGCAATAAAAGAGAGAGGGAGAGAGAGAGAGAGAGAGAGAGAGAGAGAGAGAGAGAGAGAGAGAGAGAGAGAGAGAGAGAGAG
>JAUEKZ010182193.1:0-13456 GCA_031471865.1 Melibe leonina | reverse complement strand
GTGCTGGAAAAAGTAAGATGATAGATCAATCCAAAAGATAAGAAACAGAAGTAGCGCCCACCAGAGGCGCCCGCCAAGTCATTGTGTTGTCTCAGTCACTCACAGAGATAAACGGATGGCTCTAGAATTTCTCACCCAGTAAGACTAGACGGACATGACACTGACACTGGGCCAATAAATCTTATCATTGCTCCCATAATGCCGATCATCTGGCGGGACAGACTGAGCTAACAGTAACAGATACAAAATAGCTCTGTGCGTGTACATGTTTGTTAAGGGAGCACTGTGGAGAGAAGTGCTGGAAAAAAGTATGTGTTGAATCTAGAGAGAGTGCAGGAAAAAGTAAGAGGATGGTAGGTTAAGCCAAAAGAGAAGAAACAGAAATAGAGCCCACAAGGAACAACCTAAGCCTGAAGATTTATGAAAAAAGACTGATTAAGATTAAGATATTTGTCCTTACAGTTACAGTACAGAAAATACAATCTCTCAAAATCATAACAAAAAGTGTACAATTGCCATTGCAAAATCCAAGATGTAGAAAGACAAATCACTACTTTTGCAGCAATACTATTCCTCACTCACAATTCTAAGTAGAAAGTAAATGGCAAAGCAAAATTGTCTTGTTTCAATGTGTCACATGTTGTCATCACAGCAAACTCGTACTCCTGTACGTATCTACATCGTTTTATTCCAAGACAGCTTGAAGCAGCCTTCCCTATACTAACTAGGTAAAAATTCATCTGGCGAGCAAGTAGCAGCCTTATAGTTACAGTTACAGCTGTAAACAAAACAACAGAGAAAATTCCTCATACCTTTGTTTTTTCTTCTAATTTTCTAGTGGAACCCCTGGATAAGACCTCTTGACCTCCGGTCCAATTTGTTTTTGGTTATATATCATTAGTAACCATTGAAGACCCCTGAATAATGACACCCCTAGAAAACAAAATAATTTTCTGCTCCCAGGCGATGCCCTTATCCAGGGGTTCCACTGTATTTCAATCATCCCATCTGCAAGAAATTTGATTTACCTTAGTAAGACATTTACAATGGGGTCAACCATTGATACCTCCAGAACAGAATAGGACAGGAGAGATCAGAGTAGAAGCAGAAGATGTCTTTGCAGGGATCAATGACAAACATATGAAGGGGCAGTGAGCATGTTCTCAATTCAATTCACTTCCTTTCCATTTCAATATTACTGTTTGGGGATTTAAAAGAAATTGAAGTAAAAATCTCTTTGAAAAGTAAACAAATTGCTTTTATTCATTGAAAATGAAGGATTCAAATGATTCCTTTTAGAGCGTTGACATTTCTTAATTTTTTTTGCTGAGATTGCTCATACACTAGGTTCAAACAAAAATGGTCAACCCAAACAAAACACACACTATACTGACCAAAAAAATATGCGGCTATGAAGTAAAAAATTGAAATAAGGTTACAAAAAGGTTGGAATTAGTCTCCCTTCAATGATGACATTCCAGCTCTCATGATCTCGTCGACCAAAAGTAAATTCGTGGCAATCACAGTACTGTAAAAAGAAAGGAAAAAGAAACAAAAAAACAAACAATTTAATTGAACTCTTGTGGTAGGTTTTGTGAAGGAAGTTGTACAAGTTAAAAGGAAAAAGTAACAATGAAACCATTTAATCAAGACCACTGAAAGACAAAAGACTGATCTAAAAAGGTGATATTCTAAAGTTGTCTGGGATTCAAAGGAAATCTTTTAATGTGAGAGCTTGGCAAAATTCTGGTCTATGTTTAAATTAAAATTAAAGATCTTCTGCCCCCCTAAATACCTAAAAACCCAAGAGACAACTAAGATCTCAATATTGAATAAGAGAAGTGTTATACAAGCAATAAATGCTTCGAAGCAAAGTCCATTTATCAATTCATTTATTCCTTCATCCGTTTCTTTTTTCTTGTCAGTCCATCCTCCTAAAAGCAGTCTTTTCTGCCGAAACATGCGTAGACATCGTCTTTACGTGCCTCATATTCAATTAACCTTTTATCAGCAGGTGAAGTGGTCTTTTTTCAATATCCCTACTGGGAACTCAAGACTACATTTTTTAAATTCCAGAACAATTTTGAAGCAATTTCATGGATGCTGGTGTGGTTCTGATTGGCAAAAATTTGTTGATGTACTAAATGTACGAGTTATCAGATTGACAATAAGACAGACTGAAAATTGGATTATAAGGATGGAATGATAGAATATTTCACAAGCCTAACTAAATGACAATGTTTGGTGTTCAATTACACAAACATTTTATACCCTTTGCCTTTCTTTAAAGAAAAATGATAAAAAGCAAACTCTCAAAATTCAATGGTACCGAAAAAGACCAAATCAACTCACCAAGAATGGAGGAGTTGGCGTTTTACATTGAAGTTATCAAAAATGCCTTCATTCATTGGAATAAGGGCTTCACCTGAAAAGAAAAGTTTCATCATATAATAAAAAATAAAAATAAAAAAAAGAATGATATAAATCCACAAACTCATGATTCAGTCAAAAAATGATTTTACTTTTACAGTCAAATGACCAAAATCAATGACCAATAAAGCAAACTGCTGCCAAGAATGCTAAATCAATGAAAATCCAGTCAAAAACTGCTGAAGTAAAAAAAACAACCAAGGAAATCTTTTTTGAACTTGCAAATCAGTCAGAATTTTCAATTAAATGACATTGACAGTAATACTTGGATATGTCGAGTTTGCTAGTTAATTGGAAGAAGAAGAAGAAGAAGAAGAAGAAGAAGAAGAAGAAGAAGAAGAAGGAGAAAAAAAGTGAAATTGTGTATTAAAAGTTGAAGATGAAAAATGAAGAAGACTTCGGATTCTTTGGACATATTTGGCTGGCATGAAACTAGATAAGGCTCAATAATTCATCAAAAGCAACCTTCCACACATACCT
The DNA here is from genome assembly GCA_031471865.1 of Melibe leonina. Classification (NCBI taxonomy): domain Eukaryota; kingdom Metazoa; phylum Mollusca; class Gastropoda; order Nudibranchia; family Dendronotidae; genus Melibe; species Melibe leonina. The sequence continues at coordinate 10,546 of JAUEKZ010182193.1, read as the reverse complement.
GTCTTGATATCTAAGCCAACAGCCTGATCAGGTCCAATGTACTCCTGTTGAAGCTTGACTATTGCTTCTTGCGGATCTAGACCAGAATTCTGAGCTAATACCTTCACTATGATGAGAAGGGCCTCAGCAAATGCTTGCACACCTGGAATATAAAATAACAATGAGATATTTTCTACACTTTAAAGGACTGATGAGCCGTTCAAGCATTAGGCAACATGGTTGTCTCATTCATTTACTCACTCTAATCTTACCTTGAAATACTCTGCATTAATGAGTGGTTCTACTTTTGTGCATATTTTCAAAAAGGCTCTTGCATTTACTTCTTTTATGCTCTTAAAACAGTAAAATTTAACAGAATATGTATAAAGTGAACTTTCAAAACTATCAAATTATATTTGAGGACTTGTAATTGGTCTATGGAGAATATGTAACCCATGGATAAAAATCTAGGGTTCAGTGAGTTAAACAGAAAGACTTATAAACCAGAAATCAGAAATCCAACAAAATACTTTTCAGAAGATCCTCATGAATACCCATACACCCTACCTAATCTGGCTCTTCCTTTGACAGAATCTTTGTACTTCATCAGTTCTTGATATGCCGCTATTTCAAACGCACCAGCTCCAGGCAGCACACAATCTGAAAGTTCGGACACCGGCAAAAATTTAAGCTCAGAACAATTTTGAAATTTTACAATATCAGAAATGCCAATCACTAAAAATGAACACTTATACTGAGTCCAGGTACCCTGACAGTCATCGGTACTTAAGCATTAGTCAGCAAAAAGACATCAACCATAATGCAAATTCCATGAAATGGGTGTAAAGGGACCAAAAATGTCTTGTTCCTAAATGCCATTAAGACTGGCTGATCACCTGCTTGCTTTTGTCTTGATATAAACTTTCTCTCCAGGCTCCATGAATGGCTACGTTTGGCTGAAGGAATGTATCAAATGCCCCATTACTCTTTTTCTAACCAGAGACTGAGCTGGGCCTCAAAGCTGCATGATGTAGCATTAAGAGGTGGGGGAAAAACCCACAAAGACTAAAAATTCATTTTAAATACAAGAAAAACAAACAAACAAACACATTATTTCATTTCATTTTCTGTCGTTTCCCTTCAGAGATAGAGATAGATTCACTCACTGTCATCAATGGCATTCTTCACAGCCCTCAGGCCATCTCTCATAGCATCTTTGATCTGTGTGATGGTGTGACTGTTTGGACCTTTGATGACCACCGACACAGAGTACGGATCTTTGCAGTCTTCAATGAAGGTAAATTTGTCTTCACCCTGTTACAAGAGGAAAAATAATCTTACATCAGCATTTTGTCAAAGTGGTCTTGTTATTTTTCACGAAAAGATTTAAGAGTCAGGAATCAGCACTAAAAATGATTGCATTGATATGAGATGGGAATTGACAATGAGCTCTAGGGGCTTCCAAATGGAGATTTTGAAGGCCCACAGAGAACAAATTTAGTAACCGTATCATGTCTGCTAAAAAAATATGATTTAAAGAAAATAATCACAACTTGAATTACTTCATATAAATATATAGGTTAATTGCAGGAAGGCAAGAAATGACAATAAAATGATAATAGCAGGATCCCCCAAAGCAAGGAAGGTAGTATTGCATTTAAGCTTACCAAGACTTGTTCATAGGCATGACCAGCATATCCTAGATACTCTGGCACTAAATCATCCACTGAATTGACAGCCATCCCTCCACATGCTAGCACAAGCCTAGTTGAGAAAAGATATAAATGAAAACAGCAATACAGAGAGTGAAAAATAAGTATCCTTAAGCACCCATATTGACATCCATTTCTTTTATTAAAAAAGGTGGGATAATAGTCGATAATTTTCAAAAAAGACTAGGTTAAGTCTTATTTACATCAAAATTATTCAAATTATCCTTATCATCTCCTCTCAGCTTCCTGAGCTACTTTGCCGTAATGTTTCAAAATAGAACTGAGTTTCTTACACAAACAAGATTCATCACTTGACAAAAATCATGACATAGACCTATTAATTTTTCTTGTCTATCCTAAAAGCAAACCACAGGAAAAATAACTGACCTTTCCATGTTCCTGCGTTTGGCCCTCCTCAGAGCTACAATTCCCTCTTTAGCCAAAAGGTCAAGAGACATTGGATCAATACCCTGGAAAAAAGAAAAAAAATATTAACAACTGCTGCAACATGTAGCTGCAGAGGCAATCAGTATAGATGTGAAGTGACTCATCAGAAGCGTAAGCAAGACAACAGTGAGCATAGGTCATATGGAGGAACAAAAAACAAAATGGCAGAGCAATGTGGCTCTGCATCATTCCACAAAATGTAAAGAATACTAGAAAAACAACAAAATATCATGCTGGCCTGTAAATAATTAACTTTGAAAAAGGCTGAAACTGTGAATAAATCTGCAGTTTTCATTGCTACTGAACACAACAAAGCACTTCTAGTTTACAATGGCCTCTAAAGTTTCTCTGAGGCTAATTATTATATTTTGTGATTTAGTTTGAAGAATCAAATAACCAAATGTAAGACTTACCTTTTGGTTAATGACCATAAAGCTTTTGTCTGTTCCATCACAAACTTTTTTCTTCAACTCAATGATCTTTTTCACTCTTTCATTAATAAATTCTCTTTCAGCAGCAACAAGCTTTTCTCTTTCAGAGGCACTCTTGTAAAAGAAACCAGAGTTGACCTCCCTGAAATGGTGAAAGTAATAAATGTATATGGAAGCAATAAAATTATTGATGACGCTTAAGCCACACATGCAATTTGTCACACACACACTTATCACTACAGCCTGAAAAAATACTTAAATCACACACAAACACAAAATAAAAAACAATATATTTTTACACAGAAATATGCAGACCAAGCATGATGATGCGGGTGACAATGATTTCAAGTTGGTTGAATTAGTCCAGGTTTTGAACTTTTAAGCCAGGGTTTGAACTTTTAAGCCAGGGTATGAACTTTTAAGCCAGGGTTTTCTCTTTATTAAGACCTCTTGTATGACAAGGTTTAGAAAAGTGAATGATGGATAACATCATAAAACCCGATTTACAACAGTAAAATTAATCAAAAATGAAAGTTTAACATTGAGACAACTGAACATGGAAAATTACAGTGTATAGAAGTTCACTTGACCTACATTATTGACTAATACTACACTATGCCTTTCGTTTTCAAATGATTTGCCAATTGATCCAGACAACATGTTTGTTGCGTCATTTGGTATGTATACGAATATAGACAGCCTTGATAACGGAGGGTCCAGTCTATTCCACAGAGAGGGGATTAAGTTGACCTGGCATACTCCCTTGCAACAATATACCCGGATTTATCCAACCTCGTCCAAATTTCTCTGGCCCAGCAAGGAAAAGCAATATATGCAATTATCTAAAATATGTTACATATGCGAGAATGGTGGCATAACGAGCATAAGTTTACATAAATACATACATAAACATATGAAATTCTTACGTTTTTTCATACTCCAGAGACACATTGCATGTAAGAATGTAGACGTTCTCAATGTTCTTCTTCATATCAGGGTGACGAGCACCATGGTCAAGCACCATACCTTTCACAAGACTGCAATAAAATAAGAAAAAAGAAGTCTTTAGCTGACCCTTAACTTGCTAAGCATTTATGTGCATTGTGTCTCTCCCATTGTTACGTGTTTGGGGGATAGGGATTTGAGCAATCAATACAAAAAAAATAACTCCTTAAGCGCTATAAGCTACTATGAGACTCTCAAGATGGCTACAGATATTATCTAGTTACATACTTAAAATGCATCATGTATTCCTTAACTCTTTCACAGCAAGGTCTGATTCTAAGCCAACTAAAATATGCAAAACCTTGAATATGAACGTGATCTTATAACAGATAAATCAGATTACAGTGAACTGACATATGCCAAAAGGCATATGTCAGTTCACTGAAATCTGATTATCTAGTATAAGAACAAGTGAATCTTGAAGATTTTGGTGTCAATAGCAGTGAAAGGGTTAAAATAATTACTTGGCTCCAGTATCCTCCTGACCAGATAAGATCTACTTTAGACAGTTTAACTATCGTAGCTACCACTGATGTTAAGTTTCAGCTATGACCATCCAAGTTAGAGAAAATTTGTCCAAGCCTTGTGTACCTCTTGGCACTGAGAGAGTTACGGTTAACATAAGGTTACCTTATTGGAGATCTAGGCACATTAAAATGATTGTATCAATTTTTTAATGGCTACTACATATAAATATGCAATACATAGTCATAAAACTACTGAAAAATCAAAATAAAATAAAATAAAACAATACTTCCAAAAGAGTGGACCAGCACACTAATCCATTTCAGAAATTCAAAGTTATCTTCAATAAACTTCATTATAAAATTGAGCTTCCAAGTATTTGAAACCATGAAATAAAGTCAGGAAAAGTTATTGTCCTAAATTATTCTTAAGTCACACGATTAAGTATAGATAGATCAAGAAACTGCAGTCACCATTTTAACAAAAACCAAACTTGGCGATGTGAGGGTTGAAATATAAGAACCATTATAAAACCTGGCACTCACATGATATATGAAATGAATGGTTTTATTTTTTTATTTATCTATTGAAGCAGAATCTTTTTAAACCAAAGAGAGAAAACAACAGTTCATATTTTTGCTGATACTTACACGCTATCCATATCAGTCTTATGTCTCATTTCCACGATTTCCACCATGTGAAGATCAATGGGAGCACTTTTTTTTTTTATAGCTAAAACAGCATCCACCACATGCTGGTTGATTAAGAGACAAACAAAATATGGAAGAATAATTTAAAGCACAACCCTTGAGCTCTGAAAATGACACTTTGAATTCGGCAACAATCTTTATACAAAATGCAATCGAGAATAATTGGTTTAAGAATATAAAAGTTTTAGAAATTTATAAAAAGTATGATATATATCATTTTTCAAATGAAAATTCTTCTTTAAGCATGTTCAAGAGGCTCGGAGTGCTAAAAAGAAGAAATAACCTTAAAGAATTCAAAGCTCACTTATAAATCAAGTCAAACAAAAAGGTAAAAAATTACAACATTTTTTCAATCAACAAAATTCATTTAAGATAAGATAGTGACGATTTTATCATCAGGGTTATTTAGTTCAAACTAGAATTGATTAAAATCAAAAAGTTTTAAAAACTATATATTGTATTTGTTTGAATGTATGTGCACCTGTGTGAACATAATCTGAAGATGAGGATTTCTGTCAATATTTTATTTGTTGCAATTACTACCAATATATCTAATTTCATGTGTGTGTGAGGGGTGCTGTGAAATATTTTGGTAAGCATACGTTAGCAACTGGTGAATGCCTTAGGCACCAATATATTATTCTTTTATATCTAACAACAGAAGTATGCGCTTCGAGTGCTGTGCTGCATAGGTGTTACATTACATATTGATAAAATAATTCATTTATGAATACAAAAATATAAGAAAAGAGAAAAAGGGGTGATGGATATTTTTGCAATATTTATAAAAACAATGGCTAGTGACATCCTTTTTAATGACCTCAAGTAAGGAGTTCATGATGGTGCATGCAAGATGACCAAAAAAAAATCTCCCTCACCCCCCTCCCAAATTAACTTTGTTTTTTTCTAGTACTAATATACCAAGAGAGATGAGTACCAATATTAAACCTTTGCAGAAAACATCAAAAATAAATTTGTGTAATACCTCAGTCAACAAATCAGCCAGCTCCTGATAAACTTTGGTCCTCAAGGACGTTCTTGCTACTTGGATAAGTGCATCTCTGTCAATTTCACGCTTAATCTTGACTTGGTCCAACACTTCAAGTGCCTTATTCCTAGCAAGCTCAAAACCTTCAGTTATAAGTCGAGGATGAAGACCCTTGAAAAAAAGAAGGGAAAACATGAATCAATTATTGGGAGGGCAAATGGAACAAATTGAAATGCCAATAGCAGTTTTTCTATTGATATTGTCATGATTAATGCCAGTGACTGGTTTCAAATTGTAACACCCTTAATTTTTTTCTGGAAACCTGAAAATGACACTCCCCCACTTTTGTTTCATTTATTAGGTGCTGAATAATACAATCCTCGCACATTATGCGCTCTCTTTGAGCATCTAACGGTCATTGTGAATTTCTCTTTAAAAGATAAATATTTCAAGCGGTCAGCAACCTGAGCTAACCTCCCAAAACCTTCCAACACTGCGAATGAAATTTACCAGTCCTGCTAAACTTGCATACCAACATCAATCTTTCACACATACACGATTTAATGAATTCTTTTTCTTCTTCTTTTAAACATAAATGTTCCAGGATTTGTTTTGATTTTCTTTTTGTTTAGTCTTACTATCCAGTCATAATCTAATACTTCCATGACCTTTTAGACTTGCAGTCCGGATGAGGATTTCAATGCTCGTCTTCCTTTAAAAAGCAGATCACTGGAAGGAATGAGAAGGCTCTGCCAAAATTACCAACCAGAAAAACGAATATTTTATCACAAAAAAAACCCAGTCTAGTTATCAATTCTAGGACTAAATTTACCTCTGCAATATACAAATCAGCTTGTTTCAGCAACTCTCCAATGATAAGGACGTTTGAAGTTGTGCCATCCCCAGTCACATCATCCTGTGCAGTGGCCACTCTGGCAATCAACGAAGCTGTTGGGTTCTGGATTTGCTGTGGCATTAAGGATACAAAAGCAAACATCAGTGGGGAACAATTGAAATAACAAAACATTACAGGGTCTAAAATTCTTACAAGGCATAACAGGAATCTGTTATCAGATAAGGGATTGAAAGTCTAGTGACATAATTTATTGTTAGTGTAGACTAGACAAGCGATATTTATGTCTTTGTGTGTGAGTAGTATTGAGATTAACATTACTTTCAATAGTGATGGAAGGTCAATAGAAAACTAAAGAAAAAAAGTCGCCTTGTGGGGACTCTAAGTAAACCAATGGAAATCAAAGAATTAGTTTGAAAATGCAGTTTGAGAGCTGTCTCTTCCATATGTAATACAAACATCTGCCCTTCTGTGCACAAGATACCTATTCACTTCTTTCAAAACAAGAAGACTCCAACCACAAAATAGCTGCACTGCCCCTTTACTTTAATAAAAAAAAAAAGCTCTAACAACCATTGAATGAAGTAATGGCTGACTCCAACAACACTTAGGTTTATGGCAAAGCAGAGGACCTGATGAGAAGCACAGACTCAAAGACATTGGATTGCAGCCATAAACAACCATCAGAAGAAGGAAGAAGAAAACAAAGAACTAAATACTTACCATTTCATGCAGCAACACATTGCCATCCTTAGTTAGTTTAATGTCACCAGCACCTGAAACCAACCTGTGAAGCAAAATAAAAAGATTTATGATGAACCTTATTTCCAATATTAACACTTTCCTTCCTTTAAATCCCTGCCATAGCGGGCTGATTGATAAAGCCAGAGTCCCAGTCAAACCACAGATCTCTGTTTTCAATTATCTCAATGACAGTGGATGATTAAGTAGTGATTAGTTTTTTTTACTGATATGTGCAATTCGTGGGTGATGCATTTTATTTATGAATAAACAAGCAGGTTGTCTATCTGATGCCGCCTCACTCATTCATCTGCATGAGTTAGTCATCTTTGGGGAGTCAATAAACTTAACCTCAATAATTTGGTCAGCGGGCAGATGGACTGAGGGTGTGAAAGATCTAGTAAAGGCATCAAGCTTGAGACTTTGTGACATGATGTGCTATGACATATATGTGTACGTCTGTTGAACGATAGTTTCTTCTTTTAATTTAAAAAAAAAATAAAAAAATTGTTAAGCTTGAGATGAACAAGAGGAGAGAATAGAGAAACCAAGCGAAGATTAAATTGGCAGCTCTTTTTCTTAGAAAGCACCTTCTCGAACAATGTTCAGAGTAATTGAGGTGAGTAATTTGGGACCCTATACATGTGAAAAAGTGAGTACGAGGCAACATATATGACACTCCATTCAGTGAACATTGGTAACTTATTCGCCAATCAAAGTTTGGTAATGCCACCGCTCACTCACACTGAATAATTTTACGGACATATCTAGAATTTTATTCAACTTTTGAATAAAAATGATTCCCTAAAGGCCAATAAAACCACATACACACTCGCTAGAAAATAGATCTAGGTCTGGATACTCATTAAAGAATATAGACGTCAAGATCGAATAATCTTTTTGTGGCTGCTATTTCCCTTACAATGAGGGGTTGATTAGGTATCTAGCCTAGCCTAGTCAGCTCTACTTCAAAGGACCCATTTACTATCATATATCCATAGCTAGAGATATGATGAATGAAAGAGATGTTATTCCTGTTATTACTTTTCAGAAGTAAAATTATGGCTGTGCAGAGAAAGAAAAAAATAGTTTTTATCCTTCACAAAACATCTAGTTTAGAACTCAGTGTATTCTAGACTAGTCTAGATAGTCTATCTCTAGCTAGTCTAGACTTCTGTGTTCTCTGTCCAGGAAGGGCCAGTGTCATACTCAAGACATAAACTGACACCGAAGACAGAAATCAGCTAGATATCAAGATTATAATTTAGACACTTCATTGATTATTTTCTGGGGAGGGGGATGAAACGACAATAAAACTACAAAACATAAGGACAATTTAAACAAGCAAAATAGTCTTGGCGAACTAAGATTGCCATAGCAGAGATCAGGAAGTTTCTGGAATCGGATCCTTCTAGAATACTTCTCTCCTATAGATAGAAGCAAAGCTTGAAAACCAAAAACATTCAAACAAATCTTACATTTTCATGGTGCCTTTGGGCCCAAGGTTTGTCCTCAAAACATCTTGAAGACCTTTCGCAGCGCTGATATTGACAGCAAGGGCTTGAGCCGCTCTTGCGACTTCAGCTTTAGGGTTCAACGCTTTCACAGCCGACATTTTCACGTTGATGTGACTAACGACGTAAGTAAGGAAGCGGCATGCGAGAATGCGGCGTATGCTAAGGAAGTGACGTCATGATGTTAACATCATAATGGCAGTGGTAACAACTCGCATTTTTTTTTAATTTATTTATTTCAATGTGTACTCTAGTCAGTACACTAAGATTTATTTATATATTCATTCATTTATTCATTTATCTATTTATTAATTAATTAATTTATTTATTTCCTTATTTATTCATTCGTTTCTTCATTCATTCATTCATTTATTTATTCATATATTCATCTATTCATTTATTCATTTACTAATACATCTCTTTCTTTTTTTAATATATAATTTGTCTTAAAAAATGTATAATCCATTTAAAGCACACCAAAGTACACCCATCAATAGATAGATAGATAGACAGATGAATGGATGGATGGATAGACAGATGGATGGATAGAGACTGTGAAAATAGCACCAAGACAGATGTCGCTGGTGGAAATTTCTTCACAATGATGCTCAGCTAACCAACAATACAATATCTTCAATTTCCTATTTTTCGGTGGAAAGCCTGGGACGTTGTCATTCACTGCCTGTCATATTTACTCTTTTTTTAATCATCATTCACAGGCCAAACAGCTCCTTTTTACAATAAAATATTTGCATTGTCCCATGGATTGAACTCTATCGCTCTGGCACCTCTTGTATGACGCTAAACGAACCATAATTGTATTTCCTGTTTCGACACGAAACGCCCCACCGCGCCAGTCCACCATTAGTCTAGTAATCAACGATAATAATATTAACCCTTTCAATGCTAAGGTCATTTATTAAGCAGCTAAATCGATATCAAAATCGTCAAGATTTGTCAGTTCTTATCCAGATAAATAAGATTTCAGTGGACTGACATAGGCCAAAAGCCCGAATTTCATGCTTTTGACATGTGTCAGTGTCAGTCCACTGAAATCTTATTTATCTGGTATAATAGAATAACACGTTATTTTTCATGATTTTGGATACATCTGTTTGATTATAATTGGACCGCGCAGTGAAAGGGTTAATATGTTGAACACAGTGAGCGGGACTGCGAATATTGAACAACCACGCTGTCTTTGATAATAGTATAGGTACTTATTCGACACTGGCCTAGACTTGCAACATGATTGTTGCCCGCACAGGTTTTTGTTCCATAATGAGATTTGGTCCAGTTCCTGTCTCACCGGTCTCCCGGTAGCTGGTCTGCTCACACAATATTATTCAAAATCAAAAGCGGAGATTAGTACAGAAAAGAAAGGTCTGTGTAGTGTGTCTGTGTGTGTGTGTGTGTGTGTGGATGGAGAGAGAGAAGGAAAGAGAGAGAGAGAGAGAGAGAGAGAGATAAAGAGAGAGATCTACAACTGGGCCTTAAGACTGAGGAGTGCAGCAAATAGACAATACAGGACACACACAAAATCCACGTTTCGGCCCTAGGCCTTCATCGGGGTAAAGACGACAGATGATCGATCATTCGTTCAGAGAGTGAGAAGAAAGAGGAATGCGAGAGAGAGAGAGGGGGTAGAGAGAGGGGGAGGATGAGAGAGAAGGGGAGGGGGCGAGAGATAAGGGGAAGCGA
>JAUEKZ010182192.1:0-20210 GCA_031471865.1 Melibe leonina | reverse complement strand
CCATCCATCCATCTATCCATCTATCCATCCATCGACCCATTCATCCATCTATCCATCTATTCATTCATCCATCCATCCATCTATCCATCTATCCATCCATCTATCCATTCATCCATCCATCCATCTATTCATTCATCCATCCATCCATCTATCCATCTATCCATCCATCGACCCATTCATCCATCTATCCATCTATTCATTCATCCATCCATCTATCCATCTATCCATCCATCGACCCATTCATCCATCTATCCATCTATCCATTCATCCATCCATCCATCTATCTATCTGTGACCTCATCCCTGCCATCCCCGCCAGGGCCCTATCATTCAATATACCTGTTTACCCCCCCCCCCCAATAAGATTGTGTGTGGGAGTGAGGAGCCAATCGATAAAGACTAAAACAGAACGTGGCTGAATCCCCAGCACAGAAATTAGGTACAGCGACGCTCCGACATCGATGACATGATTGCTCTGTCGTTTCCATTGCAGCATGAGTAATGATACATATTTTTATCTTTATTAATTTTTTTCTTCGCTTTAAATTGGTTCAAACTTCTTACATGGAGAATTTCAGAATTCTGTTTCCAAAAATAAAGCAGTGATCAGTTACAATCATAGATTATATTATTATAATGAGTTTGTGCGCACACGGGTTAAAACACGTGAAATGACACATTCGACTATGATAATGATAACGTTCTTTTCTTCTTATAACTCCCTTTTCCCATAATGAAATACATGGAGTACCGGTACCATGGTATTTAAAACAAAGAAAACCAACAGTAATTAAATAAATCTGATCATTGTTTTGTTTGTTTGTTGAGAGTTTTAGGGCACTTCCAACTGCTATGGTCATATAAGCGCCCAAAATCTGATCATGATGGTCACTGGTTTTGCTTTGAATGTAATATCGAAACATAATAACTTATATTTAGATATTATAAAATAAACAAATGACAACAAAACGAAATGGCTGTTGGAAAATATAGATATGTTTTTGTTGTTATTATTGTTATTATTTCTATCATTATCATTATTGCTATTATTATTATTATTATTATTATTATTATCATTATTATTGGCAACTCCGTTACAGCTTCGCTGAAATTATAGTACACATTGTAGTAGAATCATAGACACCTACTATTGGTTGTGTCTTTTCTTTTATCATGACGGTATACATAGGGCGTGTGGCAAAATGATTGGTAGAGCGGTGAACTTGAAACATTCGAGCCTAGGTTCAGTCAGTAGAGGTTATCTCCCTTGATTTTGTATTATTATTAGCTCCAGGTACCAATGATGACTGAACCACCATTTTTAAATGAAAAAATTAATACAAATGAACATTCAGTACCGCAACACAATGTTTTAAAGTTATGGGTACTGGCCAAAATAACGTGTTTTTTGTTTTTGTTAAGTAGTTTTTGAGAATATACTGCTCCCAAAATTTCCCTTAGCTCCATTAGTATGTAGATTATTAACATAGTTATCATTATCATTTTTTCGGGCAACAACAAAACCAAAAAACAAAACAAACAAAAAACCAAAAACCAATGAATAGATAGACAGATAGACAGAAAGATAAAAAGATTGATATATGGATATATCGATAGATAGACATACATACATATATATAGAAAGATGGATAGGTAGATAGATATATAGATAGATGGATACACAGACAGATACATAGATGGATCGATAGATAGATAGATAGATAGATAGATAGATAGATAGATACATAGATATATTGATAGTATATAAATAGATAGCTAGATAGATAGATAGATAGATAGATAAATAGATAGTTGCAAAGGGTGTTCATTGACGTGTTCTTGTTGTCAGTTGGAGTGGTTCCCATCAATAATCAAGCATTCCAGTAAAGGACGAGGACAGCAGCACTCGAAGTGTCCTCCTTCATTGCCAGGAATGAGGGATTTGTCATGGTGGATGCTTTTTCGTTTAGTTACTCATGAGTTCATCGAGGTCTTTATTGATTGAATGACATTTCCGAACCGCTTACCTTTCTTTTTTGAGACTCTTCAATAATCCTGCAACCCATTTTATGTTTTTTTCTTGCTCGTGAAAAATAAATGGGAGTTCCATTTTTTCGATCTTGTTTTTATGATCCAAACTGTCTGTTTGCTCACAATCAGGTATTGCTAGATATAGTTTTCATTTAGAATTTTATTTCACTGTTCCTAAAATAAAGAAAAAGCTGTTAAAAAATGATGAATGGACAGGATGGCTTTAAGTTTATAGGCTCGGCCAGGCTGTAGCAGGGTCCCAGGTTCGACCCCGCCTAGGTCCAATTTCTGTGTTTTCCATGTTTCTGCTTTCTTTAATAGTGTCTCGGATCGACACTGCATATTATTTCAAGTTTGACTAATTTCTTGTCATTTTCAGTGCTTGCTCCCCACGTTAATTTTATATTTCTTCCATCACATCTCCTGTCAGTCACACACGCGGGAGCGCGCGCACACATACACAAATACACACAGAGAGACACACAATCATACACACACGCGCAAACACACACACAGTCATACACACATACGCATAGCACACAGTCATACACACATACACGCATACATACACAAAAAATACACACACAGTCATACACACATACACGCATACATACACAAACAAATACACACACAGTCATACACACATACACGCATACACACCTGAATTTCAGGCTTTTGGCATATGTCAGTGCACTGATATCTGATTTATCTGGTATAAGAACAGGCAAGTCTTGAAGATTTTGGTGTCTTTAGCAGTGAAAGGGTTAATATCATTTACATTACCCTTGTCATCGTTAAGGATGGAATCCTTCCCTCAAAATACTAATGGTGATGCGAGAACCATAAAAAATATGCATTGATTTCCTCTCCTGAGATCATGCCCTTATCTTATTTATAATAACCATCCTGCCAACGCTGAAGTGAAAATCAAAGTATCTTGAGATGAAAATTATTCAAAGTTAGGGTTAGTTTCGTATTATTATTATTATTATTGTTATGGCCTATTTTATCCAAACGCTAAAGAAAAGCAACTCCTACACGCTACGATGCTCTATTTCTGGAGTGTTCGATCCGCCTCTTTCATGATGAGAGTCAGAATGGCTGCTTTCAATTCCTTTCAATCTACGAAGTTATTATAACCATTCAATATCTATTTCAAGTAACAGAGCAAAAGGGCATGAAGGGTTACCATACACGACGTCATTTAACTATTCAACAAAGCTTTGTTCTATGTTGCCAATTCATTTCGTCGAACAATGCCTTTAAATAAACTATTGTATTGAAATTCCGGCGAGGAGTCTTGTCTTACAAAGAAGGGATGATGATTATGATTAGGGAGAGTGGCAACCCTAGACAGTTTGCAGTTCATGAATACTTTTATGGTTATTTTTCGTGACTGGTTTTTGCCCGTTTAAATTCTTTTTATTTTCGAAAACACAATATTATGTCATGTATAAGCCAGATCTGTAGACAAATTAACCCTTTCATAGCGGGGTCTGATTCTAACTGAACTAAAATGAGACAATTCTTCAAGATACACACGTTCTTTTACCAGATAATTAAGATTTCATGGAACTGAAATCGTATTTATCTGGTGTAAGAACAAGCAAACCTTGAGAATTTTGATACATCTTGCTAGCAGTTTGAGAAATCCCTTAGCGTTGAAAGGACTAACGTGCTGCCATGGAAATAAAAGATTTATAACCATTTTGTTACAATGAAAATGAGCAATCCATGGATTCCAGAAACGTGTGAATTCATCAACTTCACTGTGAACGAGAAGGACGATTTCTGCTACTAAATAGACAGATTCTACTGTTTATGCTGATTTTTTTTTAGATGAGAATTATATGCCATTGATGTTGGTTTTCGTTGTTAGAGATTAGCTCAATAAGCATTTTCGCCATTAACCAGTGTTTCTATTCCTAATACAAGTATGATGGAATCAAGAAGGTTTAATTAATTAAACCTCCTTCTTTGGATACAATCCATTTGCTGCACAGCAATTTTAACTCTAAATGCGGCATGTAACTCTAATTACACACGGTGATTATTTTACCCTTTCAATGCTAATGCCACCAAATTCATCAAGATATGCCTGGTCTTATACTAGACAAATCAGATTTCAGTTCAGTGAACTGACATAATATGCCAAAAGCCTGGAATTCAGGCTTTTGGCATAATGTCAGTGTACTGAAATCTGATTTATCCGGTATAATAACACGTTATTTTTCAAAATTGTGCATGTTCAGTTGGATTTGAATCAGACCTCGCCGTGAAAGGGTTAATGCCTGAATAGAATAGCATCTGAATTTCAATCGGTCACGTTTTAGGGTTCAAAATAGTCTCACAAAAGGATAATCACTAGGATTATTACGTTGTTTTGAAGAGCGTGGACAAAGTCTAAACACCCGTAACACACAAACACACAAAGACAAACACACACACACGTACTCCCTCCAGCACCCCCCCCCTGATTTCCACACACACACACACAACATTCACTACACACGCCGCATTAGTGTTAAACCTTTCACAGCTAAGTTCGATTCTAACCAAACAGGATGTGAAGAATATTCAAGATTCACGTAAAATTCAGGCTCTTGGCATGTGTATAAGTATGTGTCTAATGAAGTCTTATTATCTGGTAAAATCTGGCAAATCTTGAAGATTTTGATGTCTCTAGTTAGTGTGAGAAATACCATAAGCAGTGAACGGAATTAAGATCTATTACTAGAAGGATTATAAGATATAGCCTGGATTTCGTAGCGGGATTTGATTTTAAGCAAGATGCTAGTAAAGATCTCCTGAAATATAATGTCTAGCGTTGGATTCAAACCTAGAGCATTGAAAAGCGAACGTAAATTGTAGAATAATTGCTCTAACAGAGCAACCATTTTGAACGTATAAAAATGTAGTGACCGCGATTTGTGCAATAGAAAGGACCGCACACTATATATAGTTAAATACTGGTTTGTACAAACAAATGCCGACAGCCTTGCGCTAAACCCTTTCAATGCCAAGATTATTTCTTGAGCTGCTAACAAGATATCAAAATCTTCAAGATTTTACTGAAATTCAGACTTTTGGCATATGTCCGTCTATTGAAATCATATTTATCTGGTACAAAAGCACTTTTTTCTCTCTCGAGATTTTGCATATTCCGTTTGGTTAGCATTGGACCCCGCGGTTTAAGGATTGGATATACAAAATTAATCGAATTTATAAAGAAAAGCGAATCAGAAACTAGAAGATCTGAAAAAAAATAGAAAAACAAAGCAAGCTGTATTTGTTTGGTTTTGTTTCTGAATAAAAGTGGGCCTTAGTAGAACGATTTCAATAAAATTAGATATACATGCACCATTACATTCTGAGACAAAACAAAAATAGGAAATAAATAGATAATGGTTCCTATTTTGATGAAAAGTTAGGGTAAAAAAGTTGTGATAATGATAATATAATATTCCTTGTACGAATCCCCTCATCAATCTGTCAATCGCTCACATCATTGAATTTCAAAAGTGACGCTTCCTTTTTTCCATTTCATTTTTTATTTGAGTTCATGGATCATTAACTGCGGGACTAAGGCTATCACCAGGGCAACGAGGTATCAAAGAGATTTTGATACGGCACTTCGCCCAGCTATCTAGTGGGCTCGCCTATCCCTGCCGACTGCTACTGCCAATAAAATTGGAATGTTAGATTGATGACACCATTACGTGGAAAAGGGCTGGGATTGACACCGTCCAAACGCTGGCTCCATTTGTAATGGTCGTACTAATCTTGTTTCTTCCCCCCCCCCCCCCCGATATTATCGACAGGCGCATTGTAATGATGAATCGGATGACTACGATGATGAAGTTTATGCGTAGATTGAAAAGGTGCTCATTATTTTCATTCAACTTTTTTTTTCAGTGTGGGTATTCGAAGTAGGACATAAAAGACGCCTTGATATTGAATTATTAGAGAAAAAAAACCCCTACCAAACTAAGGCAAACGCAACTACTTGAAGATAAACTAAGAACGAAACTAACATAAATTAACAAACAAACAAACAAACAATACAAGCAAGCTAACAACAACAGCATCAAAAATTGAATAATCTTAATTCAACCAACAATAAACCAAACACGGATGTCTAAGCCAATGGAAAGTCTTCAACTGTCATCAAACTTGGAGGGTTAATGAATTAACTTGGCGATTGACTGGAATACAACGAGAGGCAATCATGGCAGTCACAGCAGTCTATCGCATTCATTGTCATGTGCCGTGATTAGGGGTGTTTGAAAATAGAATTGCAGCCAGAAATAGAATTGGAAATAAGAACAGCCAAGATAATCTACCCACTCTTGATTTTTTTGCATCTCGTGTGGTATTGGTAATCATCTAAAATTGTGCTGACAGCAAGACAACGTCGTGGTAATGCGCTATAAAAGAGTTAATCATTATTATCATTTTTATAATAAAATTTATTATATTTATTATTGGGTAAAATGGAGATTATGGTATGTGCAATATATGCTATAGTTACCCAAGGTGTGGGCTGTCTGATGTTTTCTGGGGTAGATTCTACTGGGTATTAACCCGTTCATTGCTAAAGACACCAAAATGTTCAAAATTTGCCTGATCTTATACCAGATAAATCAGATTTCAGTGAACTGACATATGCCAAAAGCCTTAATTTCAGACTTTTGACATATGTCTGTTCACTGAAATCTGATTTATGGTATAAGAGCACGAACATTATCAAGAATTCGCATATTTCAGTTGGGTTAGAATCTGACCTCGATGTGAAAGGGTTCAGGTAGGAGTGCTCAGTAGGTAGTTAAAGTCGGCCCGATTGCTAATTTTTTAGCTCTAAATTCTCGTGTCGTTTGGCGTGGGTTGGAATCCCAGTCGGGGCAAGATTTTTTTTAGGGCAGAAATTGAGGAACTAGAGGTCTCTTTAGGCTAGGCGAAAGTAAAGGCGGTGCGGAAAGCAATGGCAAACTGACGCAATACATAGAAAACCAGAACTGTACACTCCTGATCCCTGACACTCAGGTATTGAGTATGGGTCTCACATTACTTCAGGTAGTTAGAGGGACAGTGTTGAGCATGATGTTATTCTATTCAGGACCTGAAGCCTTGTAGACCGGTAATGCTAGCTTTGTAATGTTACAGCGTCCATGTCGGAACCGGTAGTAAAACATAGCATAAAACACCACTTTCGGTATGACTTAAATTGTGTGTGTGTGTTTTTGTAAAGTGCGTTGAATAGACAACAACGAGTTATACATTACACGAATAGAATTCAAATATGATTGATACATTTTAATTACAAAGTTTGTTTGATTTCATAATTCGGATATTTTGAACAAAACAAACCAAACTGAACATTAAAAAGAAAAAGTACCACAAAAGTCATATAATGAAAGGTAAGAAGCAAATTATGAACAACATTATCTAAGAAAAAGTACTTGAGGAATTTTGTTATACGTCATAGAAGTGAAAATACGATCGGCAAAAATCTCATGTAACTCCCTTCCTTATGATAACGTAAAACATGAATTGGTAGTGATAATAAAAATAATGATGATAATACAATATTTAATATCTAATAATAATAACAATGATAACGAGAAAAATGATTAGAATAAATGATAAAAGTTTTACAAAAAATTAATAATACTGACAATGATAATCATGAGATTTTTTTGTGGAGCATTTTATTAACGGATCTTAAAAAGAAAGAGAATTCTAAATAGCAATGAAGTCCATTTGGGATGCATCACCGACATTTCGCAGGCTCCTTCTAATGCCCCATGCTGCAACGGGAATCCGGCTATTAAAAGACTAGTGTCGCTGTCACATCGATCCAGATTGACACATGTACACAGCTCAGCCACACACACATACATACACACAGCCAGCAGCCACACACACACACACACACACACACACACACACACACACACACACACACACACACACACACACACACACACACATACACACACACACAAACACACACACATACACACACAAACACATACACACACATACACATATACACACATACAACCAGCAGCCACACACACGTACACACATACACATACACCCAGCAGCCACAAACACACACATACACACACATACATACACATGCACACACAAAAACATACACCCAGCAGCCACACACACACACACACACGCACACACGCACACTAACACACAGCAGCCACACACACACACACACTCACATTTATAGACCCATTGCGTTTCACATAATATACTTACGGATGCACATACATACTGATCAGCAAACACACACATACACACATACTCTCTCTCTCTCTCTCTCTCTCTCTCTCTCTCTCTCTCTCTCACACACACACACACACATACACACAAGCGCGCCCACGCGCACTTATGTGTATAGTAGATTTATTTTTAAAAAATGTATACAATTATATGCTCACACACACTATACGCACACGATTTTGTCGCCGAACACAAATAAAGATTTAGTGAGTGAGAGGTAGAGAGGGAGAGAGAGAGAGAGAGAGAGAGAGAGAGAGAGAGAGAGAGCGAGCGAGAAAGAGAGAGAGAGGGGGGGGGAGAAAAAAAGAGAGAATTAGAAAAAGAGAGTGAGACAAAATGAAAGAAAGAGAGAGGGGGAAGAGAAAGAGAGAGAGAGAGAGAGAGAGAGAGAGGGGGGGGGTGGGGCAGAGAACGAGAAAGAGAGAAATAGAGAGAGAGAAAGAAAGAGATGAAAAAAGAGAGAGAAAGAAAGATTGTGGAGTACTCAAGGAGTTCAGGCCACCATTTCTGTCCTGCCACTGCTCACACCTCTCGTCAGTTCAGTTTCCAACGCTTTGAACTCTGACCCCAGGTTCCGTGTATTATGATAATACGAGATATGATAAGATAAGATATAGGTCAATTATTATCATCGTGGTAGAAATCATTAGAGTGCAACAAGTGCTTCACAAAAGGTTTAAACTCGCATGAACTATAGAACGAGGGGAAAACATAGAAAACTTTAACACACGACAAGAGTATTTATTTTGTCTGTGTGTGTATGAATGTGGGTGAGTGTGTATGTGTGTATGTATGTGTGTGAGATAGATAGAGAGTGCAATATCCACTAAATTCAAATGTGCTCAAAACGCTTTACAAGGGATCCCTGGCCAACGGCAACACTCATCATACAGGACTAGACGTGTATAATCTATACTCGGACAGGGACAACACTGTTCAATGCCAGGTTCCAACTCCTTTCACACCCGGGTACGGTGAGTAAATGGTAATATAGAGCATTTCCCAAAGACTCCATTTTACACCGTCACATAACGGATACGAACCATGCACCTTTCAGTCACAAGGCCCACTGCTCACCCATTGTGCTACGCACAGCACATGCTCTTACTTATGTTTTCCTCTTTGTTGTTTCTCCCGTGAGTTCCATTTTAGGCCTTATAACACCATCCAAACTCTAAGAGATTTGAGTAAAAGGGCCTGCGATATGTGAGTAAGGAAGAGTAAAAGACAGAGTATACGGGGAAAGAACTTTGTGACCTGATGATGATGAAAGTGTAAACTTTGAACTCTTTTTTTTGCACTCAAGTACTCACACACACAGACACACACACACACACGTACACTCACGCATACGCTTACAGTATACACAATATATATAATACATACGTCCTTGCGTACAGACATGCTCTCTCTCTCTCTATCTCTCTCTTTATCTCACACACATACATACACAAATACACACACACACATACATACATACATACATACATACACACACAGACAAAATAATGAATTTTCTCGTACATGAAAATTGAAACTCTTATCGCTCAACAAACACTCTTTACCTTATCTGCCGTGTTATCAGCGTGCGACGGATGATATCCTACGGAGCGTGAGTACTACTCTCAGCATCTGTGTTCGACAACTGCTCACACTAAACATGTTATCAGTGAATAGTCAACTTGGTTTACCATTTTCACACCCAAGTTCTCTTAGATCTGACGGTCTATCCGACCATGAGAACTGGGAAAATAGTAGAGTATCATTTCTGTTGTTCTATACTAAAGGAAATTATAATGAAATAGAGAGAGAGAGGGAGAGAGAGAAAGGGGGGGGGGTGATAGGGAGAGAGATCAGAGAGAGAGGGGGAGAGCTGGGAGGGAGAGAGGGAGAGAGAAAGGGGGGGGGGGGAGAGAAAGAGAGGGGGGGGGGAGAAAGAGGGAGAGAGAAAAAGAGAGTTAGAGAGAAAGAGAGCGAGAATTAGCAAAAGAAACAATATCAAATAAAAAAAAAGAAATATATAGTTAAAAAACAAGCAACCACCATCCTCCCACGCGTAGAATGAGACAAATTATGAATAATTAGAAGGAA
The DNA here is from genome assembly GCA_031471865.1 of Melibe leonina. Lineage (NCBI taxonomy): Eukaryota > Metazoa > Mollusca > Gastropoda > Nudibranchia > Dendronotidae > Melibe > Melibe leonina. The sequence continues at coordinate 9,789 of JAUEKZ010182192.1, read as the reverse complement.
AAATAAGTAATATGAAATAATAAGTAATGCGTGGGCGGTTTCCCGTGGCTTGTCACTCGCCCCGGATGTCATCCATGATTCTGTTGCAAGTGCTGGAAAAAAAGAGATTGCAGAACGACTTCCTTGCTAACACAAAACACATTAAGAGAATTGAAGCATTTTGAAATTGCCTTCGTCTTATATCACTATCGAGGAAACACCAGCGCAATATTTTGAGCGATTTGTTAGTTTGTTCTGATAAGAAATATTAACTGGGACATCTTGATGCTCTATCTATTGCCTGTGAGTAGTGTATTTTTGTGTTAAATAAAAGGAGTAGTCCAGAGGCCAATAAGGACAAGACGAAATCAACGTTTCGGCCTATGTGACTTCATCAGGACAGAAAAAAATATATAATATAAAATAAATACATTGGATGGATGGATAGAGAGGTAAATAGAGAAGAACTATTGGGATACATATATATATATATATATATATATATTTAGAGAGAGAGAGAGAGAGAGAGAGAGAGAAAGGGAGAGAGAGACAGAGAGAGATAGATTAAAAGATATATAGATGGATAGATAGACAGACAGTCATATATATATATATATGTATATATTAATATACATATATATATATATATATATACATATATATATACAGATAGATGGATTTAGACGGATAGATAAAGAGATAGATAGTATAGATTGATAAATTGGTGCTGGTCAAACGGGTAGAGGGTAACAAATAATAAACCTGGGGGAGAGAGAGGGAGAGAGAGGGAGAGAGAGAGAGAGAGTGAGAGAGAAAGAGAGAGAAAGAGAGAGAAAGGGGGGGGGGGGCTAGAGAAAAAGGAACCAGGATCATCTTTTCAAACAAATATTACTCTTATCGCTCGTTATCTTCTACCCTTCATAAACCGCTTTCCTCTTCCTTAGAGACACAGCGCAAAGTGAGCGCGCTCGTGTTCGTAATCGGCATTATAATGCATACGCGATTTGTAAGCGCGACCCTAAACGGGAAGAAGGATTTCCCTTATCGTGCGTTATAAGCGAGGTGGTAATTAATTGTCAAGCGCGAAGATTGTGCTGCTGCAGAAGCGTGGGAAAAGCCTACTGTCCTCCATTCGCTTTTGGCCAAACTATGTGACGTCAACGGAAGTTGCCACATAACGGGAAATCGGGATAAGCAGACGACACCGTATTATCATAATGACTAGATAGTTAGATAATTAAAAATGAGACTCGAAATGTTCCAGTCCGTGTTAACCCTTTCACAGCAAGTTCCGATTCTAACTAAAAAGAATATACAAAACAGTCAAGATTCCTGTGTTCTTATACTAGATAAATAGGATTTTAGTTGACTGACAAATGCCGAAAGCCTCTTATCTATCCAGTATAAGAACACGGAAATTTTGAACATTTTGATATCTTTAGTTGGAGAAATAACCTTAGCGGTGAAAGGGTTAAAGAGCAGACAGACCAAGGAAGGGGTCACGAATCCTACGTGTCTCCTACACCCTTGGAGGTCAAAGTTGACGCACCTGCATATGGTGCGCCCACGATCCCAACTTGCCTCTGAATCTGTTACTTTCCAATTCCATGAGAAAAATAAATCGTCATGATAACAAATACTCACCATTTTATGGATGATATTGCAAAATTATGGTCCTACGTATCTTGACTTGTCTTCATACAATTTTTTAAACAATCGGTATCAATATCCTTTGATGTAATTTGGTCAGCCGCTAACAATGGTTAAACTACATCATAACATCCATCCCAATCGTTCTTCATAACATAGAGTAATATTCTTCCATCCTTGTAGTGGAAAAGCAATGAAAGCGAGACTTTGCAAACTAGGTACAAAGCTAACATCAGAGAGAATTTCCTTCACTGATCAAAAGACTTGTGAAGACATGGAAAAATATTCAATACGAATCTAAAAAAACCCACATTCTCTATGAACATTTTGAAGGTTTTGATTGATAAGGAATTTGTTTGATATGCGTTATGATTATGACTGATCGTTTTGAACCTGTCGATTTGCAGTGATTCCTTCTTGAAGTTTGCAAGATTTTTGTTTTTGTTTCGACAACGTTCTTTTAATGCAGTTTGCATTTTGTTTGAACTTACAATAGCTGTATTTGTAAAACGTAATCTTTTCCCCCAGGCGTGTTCAAAGCTTTCGGCCTATAAAAATATGCTCTATAAACTTGATGTGATATGGTAAGCTTTGCTTAGTAATAACAGTTTTAAAGAGTGGAGTTATATCAACGAATCGTGCTAATCGCGCTTTACACGTTTACTTACCCTGGCCAACAGCGGACATTTTAACACATAGGACAGACAAGGTGTGTTGCAATTTATTTGTGAGACAAGAACAATGCTGTATAGAGGACCAGGTACCCTTTTTACTGATGTGTAGACAGTGGGGGCTTCCAGTCTCAGAAAACTAAAACCGCCTATCAGAGGTATCGAAACTAGGACCTTCAGCCCGAAAGTCTGAAGCTCTACCAACTGAACTAATGTGAGAGTGTTCCTATACATTGAAACCCTTATCTCCCTTTCTTGAGACTGCAAGGTGACAGCCGACTATCTTTAGAAGTGTTGTTTACTCCAAGATCGAAGCTTGCCCATTAATCATTCATGTCTTTACCGACACTGATAGGAACTCGAAAGTCATGCACCACGTAGTGTAGACAGTAAAAAAACATCCAAGTTACGTAAAAGAGGAGTCATTGTCTCGCTATCGGCCAGGCGCTCTTGTAAAACAGAACGAAGGGAGACATGAAATGTCATGATTAGTCATAATATCAACTCAATATTGTCACGGATGTGCTGGTGAGGATGGGAAAAGGGGGCGGGGCATGATGGGAGAAGGGACAACATGGTAGAGAAGTCATGAGCTGCTGAATCAGACTCCTAGTCATAGTTTTTAGTAGCATTGATCTTTCATGTATCAGAGAGAATTGCAAAAAGTAATTCAAGATATCTAGTTAGCAGGTTAAGAAATAACCTTTGCATTGATAGGGTGAAATTTACCCACTGGGCCATTCACTACCTTATCGGCATTGCTCATATGTTTTATCCTGTTTATTCTCATCAATTGTTTTTTGTTTTACATTCTTGCACACTTTATTTGCCCCGAAGAGAAGGATCTTCTCCAATTAGGACATCGCCTCTGCACATATGTGTCACTCGATATTGAACGGCCAGGGGGTAATTGATGGTGATGATGACGGCAATGATGATGTTGAGAATGATGATGATGCTAATGTTTATGATATCGATAATGATGATGGTGGTGGTGAGGATGGAGATGATGGTTGTCATGAAGATAGTAATACTGATGACGATGGTGATTATTATGATGTCGGTGATACTGATGATAATGATGATAATGATGATGATGATGATGATGAAGACGATGATGGTTGTGATGATGATCATGATGATGATACTAGAAATTATGGCTTAGAAACAATGCTGATTTGAGACAAAGCAAAAAAAAAGGAGGGAACAAAAATAGGTAGCTGAAAAGTAACTGCCGTGGATCCGAACCCTAGAAACCTGCTGTGGCACAAATGGCTGTCTACTTACTAGCACAAGACTGTGTGATTTAGTGTAAGCTGGTCCTTGACGCTGCAACATGCGGCGATGTCATCGAAGAGTGTGGGCGAACACATGAAACAAAATATGCAAGTTGTGTTAATGTTACCCCAATATAATTTAGTCTGACAACGTGATGCACGTAAATGGGGGCCACCATAGTAACACCCTGATCAGTCAGTAGCTTTCCTTCCACCTGTGTTTTTTGCGTACAGTGTTTGATTGTCACTAAGATCCTCATCCTCGTGTTGTTTGGCGTGAGTTCGAATCCCTGTTGGAGCAATTTTCTAAAATCCTTTCAATGCTAAGGCCACCAAAATCTTCAATGTTCTCATACCAGATAAATCTGATTTCAGTGAACTGACATATTCCTAAAGCCTTAATCAGGATTTTGGTATATGTCAGATCACTGAAATCAGATTTATCTTGTTTAAGAACACGTACATTTTCAAGATTTTGCATACTTCTGTTGGGTTAGAATCAGACCTTGCTGTACAAGGGTTAAGGGCCTTTCTGTCCATCATAAAAGAAATAGGTATCTTTGGACTCCGGGAAAGTAAAGGCGGCGTGGAAAGCATTGACGACCTACCACACTACGCCGTATGCCCAGACAATCAGGACTGTACTCCTTCTCCCCGACGCTCAGGTATTGAGTATGAAAATCACTTTACTTTACTTTTTAACACTAAAATACGAGCAACGACATGGGAGGAAGCTTCAGTATTAAACTTTATAGCAAAGGCTACTCATATCAGGGATTAGTATGGACTGGCCAGACCGAGAGTTGGTGATCGAAAGAGGATTATCTTCTCTAGTCCTTTAATTCAATGCTACTAAGGTTATTTCTAACCAAAATGTCCGAGACATCAAAATCTTCAAGATTTGCCTGTCTTTATTCCAGAGAGATAAGATTTCCGTGGACATAATATCAATCCAGTGAAATCTTAATTACCTGGTAAAATAACACGTTATTTTTCAAGATTTTGCATGTTATGTTTGGTAATAACTGGACACCGCAGTGAAAGGGCTAGCATTCTTGGTCAGTGACTCTCCCTACCTCCCTCCCTCCCTTTCTCCCTCCCTCCCTCCTTTCTCCCTCCCTCCCTCCCTTTCTCCGTCACTCCCGCTTTACTGAGTATTTGGAAGCCTTAAAAAAGAACGGGCGGCATATTTGTGTGGCTACAAACTTCTCGTCTTGATTGAGTTGTCTGAGAGGAAAAGTAATTAAGTGTGAAAGGTGAAGACGAATAGAGTAAGCCGCATGATTTGGGGAACATTTGAGGCGGCATTTTTAAGGTACTACATTATACTCATAAGATAGGTGCTTGCATACTGTCTGCTGCTGGTAAAAGAAATATTCAGAGAAAAAAAAAAGATTTCTAGAGACAAAGAAAGAAATGGGTGGGCAGTTAGTGTGTGTGTGTGTGTGTAGGTGTGTGTGTATGTGTGTGTGTGTGTGTGTGTGTGTGTGTGTGTGTGAGAGAGAGAGAGAGAGAGAGAGAGAGACTGATAGACATTATAGATAGAGTGATAGATATAATGGAAGATAAGATATACTTTTATTGATCCAATCCCTCAAATTATGAAGATAGATAGATAGATAGAAAGACAGTGGTTATGTGTATGTATATAGATAGACAGATAGATAGAAAGATAGGTAGAGAGAGTAAGAAAGAGCGAGAGAGAGATAGATAGAGAGAGAGAGAGAGAGAGGGGGGTGTTAATAAATGGATAGGTAGAGAGAGTGTGTGTGAGAGAGAGGGGGTATATAGATGAATAGGAAGAGAGTGAAAGAGAGAAAGGGTGAGAGGGGGTAGATAGATATATAGTGAGAGAGAGTGAGAAAGAGAGAGAGAGAGTGAGATAAAGTGAGAAGGGGTAGATGAATAGATATAGAGGGAGAGAGAGAGGGAGAGAGAGAGAGAAAGACAGAGAGAGAGAGAGAGAGAGAGAGAGAGGCGGAAAGACAACGGTGTTGGTACAAATGTATTGCTCCTTCATGAACCACACCATCACCGAGGGTAGGTTATAGTATTTAGGTATTTAGGTATGTATCTAGATAGGTATTCAAGTAGGCAGGTAGGCATTTAGGTACTCGAAGAGACAGGACAGCAGAGCAAGATAACCAGATCGAAGACGATGACAATGTAAAGATATATTGATATGTTATAAGTAGGTATGATCCCGATACTTCTCTATATTATAGAAACTAGGATCTAGCATAGGCCAATTTAGTGAGTCTGAACGCGCCACATAGAGAACATTTTAGACACGAAATGCGTTGGCCAGAAACAATGAAAAAGATCAACACAAATGTTGCAGAATACCGCAAATCTCTCTCTCTCTCTCTCTCTATCTCTTTCTCTTTCTCTCTCTCTCTTTCTCTCTCTCTCTCTCTCTCTTACTCTTTCTCTCTCTTTCTCTCTCTCTCTTTCTCTCTCTTTCTCTTTCTCTCTCTCTCTCTCTCTCTCTTTCTTTCTCTCTCTCTCACACACACAAATATTCACACACGCACACACACATATACACACACGCACACACATGATAAAAAATCATCACTGATGTAACACCCTAGGTCACATACTCAGACAAGTCAACAGCATTCCTGCCCAAATAGCAATAGAGGAACAATATATTAAAAACGAAACATAATAATAAAGTACATAGGTAGAACACATGCATCTCTCCTAACCACACTTAAACCGACATCTAAAACAATACAAACAACTCATAAAACAAGAATAAGTAGTTCGTGAGAACAAAAAACAAACAAACTACAATTGCTCATAAACTAGTCTACAGTCACAACAAGATCTTACAGAACTAAAACATCCGCTCGGAATAGACAGACATGGAGGGATAATACACACTACATTGTATTTCTTACAAATAATCATGAATTATGCACAGTAAACGATGCGACAAATATCATCGATATCATTAACATCATCATCATTGTTATTATTATTACTATTACTATTATTACTATCATCATTATCATTCGTATCATTTTTATCATCGCTATTATTTTTATTGTTATTATAATATGTAGGTTAGTGGGGAGCTAGGTAGAAGGAATGATTGAGAGATAGATATCACATAATGGTAAAAAAAATAAAGGTGAAGAAAACAAAAATTAAGACGCAAGCATCTAGCACAGTCTATCTATCCCGCTGAAGAGAGCTTGTTTGAAGCATAGGAAATGAAAGCCGACATCGCTTTTTCGACAACGCTGGCCGTGGACTGGGGTGATGTTTTTGTAATGCATTCTAGCAATGTCGTGAGTGAGAGACGAGCAACTGTGCTGACCAACAGCATCGTTCCCCACCCACCTCTCACACCGTTCGAGACTCCCAACTTGTCTGTCTGTTCGTTATTTTCACCTGTTTTTGCTGGCCATCCACTCACAGAATGTGCATACTCGTCTTGCTTTACCTGTGGCGGTCATCGTTCCCTCAGTTGGAGGGAATGCCAAGAAGCAATACATCTTTTTTCTCTCCTTTGCGAACAGATGAAAATAGTATAATATTCTATTTCTCCTTTCTAAAATTTTGTAGACCCTTAGTGGATCGGGCATGACCATAATATCTTGGTGACGGTAGTCATGAAATAAAAGCACCAAAAACAGGGTCCGTAGCTCCAGTGATAGAGCGTCCGTCTCGGAACCGGTAGATCGGGCGTTCGAATCCGGGCTGCATCATGCCGAAGACGTTTACAGTCGGCATTTTATCAGCCGCCCCACCAGGCGCTGGGTGCTAACGGAACAGTGCTAACACTAGTTGGTCCCATGTATGTATATTGTTACCGGGTGAGATGTCGAATGACCTTTCCGTTTATCTATGTACGGCAGCACGTCAAATTGTATAGAGAGCTCCACCTTTGACATGACCTAAATTGTGTTGAAAAAGAGCATTAAACTTTGCCTCTTCAAGAATAAACAACATTAGACTTCTTTTCTTTTCGTTTCCGATTGTAATTCACCAACACAGCCAGACAATGTCTTCTAATCTGAAATCAAACGAGGTGCGAGGCATAAAGGGAAAAAAACCCAACAGGTCCATGTCAGATGACAAAACTGAACGGAGGCTTTGTAAGCGTACGTACATGCATTCAACGACGAATAGAAAGAAACATATCTCGAAAAGCTTTCACCGGGGGTCTGAATTAAGAATGCCACACAATACTACTGCATGCCCGTAGAATCACCACAAAGTCACAGCGTGGACAGACAGGCTCAAGTAAACAACAACATAATACAATAGATATTATTGTTAGCCGCTAACTCTTAGACATAACAGAAACCCTATAGTGAATAATGTACAACGCCTTGTAGTTGCTTGCAAGTTTTACGTAGTTCACACTTCAGTTGTTTGTTGAATTCATGATGTAATTCTTTGGTATGTCTGGCACCTTTGTCATATCCGGCTGAAGCCTAGCACGCCATTCTGGTGTATGCGCTGTTCCATTTAACCTCGCCAAAGTATTAAATGTAATGAAATATCATGGCACTGACATGTTTGATTCAGCCAGACCTTGCCAAGAGGAGGAAGAAGAAAAAGATTAAGAATAAGAGGAAGAAGGGGAGGTGGAGGAAGAAGATGAAGAAGAAGAAGAAGAAGGGGGAGGAAGAGGAGGAGGAGGAGGAGGAGGAGGAGGAGGATGAAGTAGGCAATGAAAATCGATGAGTAGGATGGCCTAGTGGATAGGCATGCTGTCCCGATGACATTTTCGATTCGAACATATCTAAAATCACTTTTCAACATCTTCCTCCTCTGCTTCCTTCTTTGGCTGTGTTTCATGTCGGTAGGGATCAGAATAGATTAGCTACTAACATTGTAACAAAAATTTCGATTTAAGGCGCATTTGCTTGTCTCCATTGTTCTAATTTCCAATATCGTAATAGTATATTATATGTCCTGGGCTTTATTTGGAATAAAATGTTTGGTTGTCATTCAATCAACTTCGTCTCTCTGTCACGCAACCTCTTTATTTTTGTCACACTAATAAATGTATTTACTTATCACTTCTTCACCTTTACCGCTGGATCAGATGCATCAGTTTTTAAATGCCGAAGGCGTTGGAAAAATCAATGCGTCACCAGAACACACCATTAAAACAAACGAATCATCACAGGCATTTCTGCTGAGACATCGAGAGACACTTGCGTCGCCAAGATCAACTCATTGCACCCGATAACCCTGGGTATTTTAAAGTACACACTCGTTTGATGGTGCTTTCCCGAGATTTGCACCGATTTGAGCCTCCTTGTCCCCATCGATGGCCACCCTTGTCAAAGGCTGAACCTCTGGCAGCTTTAATGCTAAGATCATTAAAGGATAGAGGAACATTTTTGCTTGGTCTTCATCAATCGACAATCAATAAAGCTACAACTAGTCTAATTGGGTACAACATTAGAACTGATCATAGCAATTTTCAGGTGTATAAAAAACGTATCCGCACGTTTTGAGCGATGAGGCAATATTTGAGAAATCGGGGTCCAGCAGCAACAATTTTTCGAATCTCAAAGAATTCCAAAACATTCGTATTCTCTAAGATAAATAAAAACCGGAAATACAAAGTGTTGAAAGTTTTGTCAATAGCCTTTCATGGAAATCTAATCAAAGATTGCCGTATGTTTTTAGTTGGTTGGTGTTGGTGGCTTTTTTCCATCTCAAACTCATTTTAGGTCATTTCAAAGGTGGCGCTCTACACAAGTTCACGTGCTACCATACATGGATAGCCGTGCGTTCACACGATCTAGCCCAGTCACAGTATATTTACATCTCGCCCACCAGTCTTGGCTGAGTTCCATTTAAGTCGTGTATCTCAGCCCTTTCACTGCCAAGGACACCAAAATATTCCTGAAATTCAAGCTTTTGGCATATGTCAGTTTACTGAAATCCGATTTATTTGGTATAAGAACACGTACACTTTCAAGATGTTGCATATTTCAGTGGGGTTAGAATCAGACCTCGCTGTGAACGGGTTAGGTATGAGGCTCTATCTTCTGAACTAACGGCGCCGGTTCACAACGTTATGTGTTTCTTTTATGCTAGACTCAGCAGAAGGATATCGTCGTCTTATGTTCCTCTTTGATTTGATTTATAAGATTACTTTAACACGTTCACGGCGAGGTCTGATTCTAATCCAACTGAAATATGCGAAATCTTGAAAATGTTCATGTTCTTATACC